>VZQC01008536.1:64958-143129 GCA_009823505.1 Rhizomys pruinosus | reverse complement strand
AAAAAAAAAAAAAAAAAGATGAAAGGGGTTAAAGATCCAAATATGCAAAATGAGGAGTAATGTTAACAGGCAATAAGAGGATATTATTTTTCTGACAATTATAAGAAGATATGAAACAGAACTCAAAACTTGCATTAAAGGACAAAATGTAGCCATTGAGATTATGTTAAAATTTACATTTTTGTACAATGAAAGAGATCATAGTCTTTTTATATGAGGAGATTTTAAAAGTAATTATTGAATAATAAATATCTCAATGTGGGATGTCCCTAGTTAACTTAAGAAAGCCACAGACCCAAACTAAGTTTCCCTGAACCATATCATCAACACCTATTGTCTCAAACTCTCAAAACATAGTAAACTAGAACTAAAAGAAAATACCCTCTGTTTTTTCTTTCAACCCCCTTAAAACCACAGAGCAGGGGCTGGAGAGATGGCCTAGCGGTTAAGAGCGCCGACCGCTCTTGCAGAGGACCCAGGTTCAATCCCCAGCACCCACTTGGTGGTTGAGAACCGTCTGAAACTCCAGTTCCAGGAGAACTCCAGTTCCAGGGGAATCAGACACCCTCTTCTGACCTCCGCGGCATTGCACGACACGGGTGCACAAACTTGCATGCAGACAGTACATTCATACACATACATAAATAAATAAAATTAATAAAAAAATTAAAAAAAAATCACAGAGCAATTGGGCCTCAATATGTAGTTTTCACCCCATGGAGAAATGCTTGTCCTTCATTATTCTAATTAAAGACAATCTGCTAATGTGAAGGCCAGGCACATTGCATTTTCACATAATCATGGTAAATCCTGATCTAACATTTTCTATAAATTAAAATATCATAAGTGAAAATAAAAGCAGTCTCTTTAGCTCGTAGCGGGAGTCAATGTAGAAATCATTGGTAGATGATTGGATTTGGGATTCATCGGGGTCTCTTGGGTGGGACTACAGAATGGTTCAGCTCTTCCAAAGAAAAACTGTTATCAATTAGTCTTCTGTTTCCTTCCTAAATGCAAGTCTTTATAGCAGTTATGTACAGTATATAGATGTATAGGGGGTTAAGTGTATGCTTGAGTTATTTGTGGAGGTTTGAAGTTTTATCTTGCTAGATGTGAAAAAATTGCATAACCTTCATGAACACAGTATATATAGTACTGTGGTGAAGCAGCTTAGTCAATGTCCTTGTTGTATCATATGCAAATCTTAAAACAGTGCTTAGAGGAACATCCAAGGAAGATAATCAGTCATGAAATGGCTTAGCTTTTATGAAAATTAAGATGCGACCATACAAAACATTAATACACATTGAACAAGACCACAAGCTGACAAAATTATAAGTGATATCTATATAGAGATGTTGAGGGGTAGTAGAAAATAGAAATATATGAATAAGAAAGAACAAAATGTTGGAAAACAATAACAATTCTCCACCCTAGCTGTGTTGGTTTACAGTGATTCATAATGACTGAACCAGATTGTCCAAATAACAGATACTTCCATTGATATTTCAACAATAGATATCCATTGAAAGCACTTTGGTCAACACCCCCAGTCCCTGGATAGAATAATAAGTGATTATCTTATGGTGTTTATGAAATACCATGGAATCAAATATGAAGGATTAAATATTATGCTGCCTGGCCTGGTGGTGCTGGCCTATAATCCTAGCTACTTTAGAAGGCTGAGGTATGTGGAATGCGAACTCAAGGTTTGTCTGGGCTACAGCGTGAGTTTGATTCTGTATGATCTACTTAGGAAGGTCCTAATTCAATAACAAATAAAAAGCTAGCTGAAGACATAGTTCAGTTGGAGACTATGTCTATCTAGTATGCACGTGGCCCTAGGTTCAATCTCTACTCCCATAAATAAAGTGGTAATTTTTTGTCTGAATTGTCTTCCCTTAAAATAAGTAAAAAATCTACATATGGAATGACAGGCTCTGATGTTCTAGAATATATGCTACTCAGAGGTCAATTAAGATAAATATGTATGCATGTGTCATCAGTGGGTCCCTAGTCAGTCTTCACTAGGAAAAAATCACTGTGTATTTAATGTAATTTATATGAAAGTTCCATTTACTCAAAGATAGTAGGATCCAGATGAAGAGATACATTGTGTTGAGGACCTACAGGTTAATTTTTTTTTTTTTTTGGTCTTTTTAAGACAGAGTCTCCCTGTAGCTCCAGTTGTCCTGGAACTTACTCTGTAAAACCAGTCTGGCCTTAAACTCACAGATATCTGCCTGCTTCTGCCTCTGGAAACCTGGGATTAAAGGCATGCACCACCCACCATGCCTGGTAGGTTAAATGTTGTTTTTAACCTCCATGTACCATATGAATGGTTGGCATTATTATTACTTAAGTAAAAAGGGCCCCACCCCCGAATATAGCATAGCTATTAATAAGTTAGTGAGAAAGGAGAAATTTTGATAATTTCCTGACCTTTGGGACAATAATTGAGGTCTGTTCATAGAGAATCAAATAGCTTATCCATTTCTTTTGAGTAAAATCATCTTTGAAGCTATTAGATTAATTTAGGTTTGGGTTTATTAGAATTAAAATTAAAAATTTTCTTGACATTTGAAGGAGTTAATAAGTTGTCACCTCGTTTGAAACAATTCTTGATTTATGGAAATAATCAAAACACATAATGGTAACTGCATATCAATTAAAAGTACCCATGGGGGATTTTATCCATTACTAATTGTTCCCGGATATGGGCCTTAATAGAAGTCACTGTGGACTTTAGCAAAACCAATGCATGCACAGTTGTATGATTATAGCATTTTAGAAAAACAGTGAATAATTACCTCTGCGACTATACAGGTTGTATGTTAAAATAATTAGAAGGAGATATGAATCCTCTCTTTGACCTAATGTATTATTTTCTATCTCATAGTTTTAATAAATAATATCAAAATATATCAGCATTCAAATAGAAGCACAATTTCACATAGAAATCCTGATTTGTTTTTCTTCTCTCAAGCTATACCACAGGACTTGGTTCAGAAGTGAAAATGCTATTCCTCATGATATGGGACAAGCACTGCAGATTCTAAAGCTATAGCAGGAGGTTCTAACGTCAGCAGACAGCGTAATGTCTCCTTTCTTACTCACCCATCGTTCCTCTCTCTGCTGTCTTTGTCTCTGTCTCTTCTTTCCTCTTTTCCTTCTGTCTTTTTTTATCATTGTTTTTGTTTCTTTTTACTTTGAACAATCAACAGGAACATTTAATGTGGAAGGCAGACACTAAACATAAACAGTCATTTGCATTAGACCACAGCTACAAGCTGCTGAGTCCAAATCAGCCGAATAGGAAAACAAAATAAAAATGAGGTATTTCCAAGTGCCAATTGCTGCATGTTTGGGAAATTGTATTCCTCTGTTACCAAGTGTACTGTATGTTTATTTTAGGTACTTTCTTTAAACCTAAGTGTTTGGTAAAATCAGTCAAGTTATGTTTGCACTAGATTAATTTTGAACAGAATGTTGTGTTGGTAGGATAATGATTAACACAGTCCAGAGCTTCTGTTTGATGAGTTTTAGAGATAAAGATGATCCATTGTGTAATTTACTTCCTGAAAAGTCCTCCAATTAGATAAATAATGCCTAGCTAGTGTAAAAATAGAGATAATCATATTATTCTAAACACATAATGACAAATCACACATATGATATCTCACCATGAGTCCATGTATATAGATGAAGGCTAAATAATGAGAACCTTGCCAGACAGGAGAAACCTTCCATTGAGTTGCTGGCCAGGGTAGTCTAAGAGACTCTCAAAATTATACAAGCTATTGTCACAACCCTTAATTGCTAAGCTCCTGTTGCTGAAGAGTGAACATACTCAGACAGGGCTTCTAGCAATGGAGCTGGAACTGACCAGGAAGCTGCTTCCCCTGAAGGCTATTTCTCATAGTTTTGGAGAGAAATCTGGAGGCTGTTAAGGGAGAACATAAATCAATAGTTTGACAACACCAGTTTCGAGACCAAATAACCACACCAATGACCACTGCAATGTAGGAGACTGCTACTGTAGTAAGCGTTTTATTTTGAGGGCAACCAACAGCTACCTAATTTGTCTGAAAGCCCACTCAGTGGGAGGAAACTCATGTGTGGTACTGTAAACACAACCAAATACACACGGCTGGAGAGGTCAAAGATCTTACAGAAAATTCCAAGGCTGTTACATCCCTAGAAAAAATATAATTTCTTACTCTGTGCAAAATACATATCCTTACAATTAAAGACAAGTATCCCAGTGACCACTCATCAAATAATTTTATTTTACACCAGATGGAGACTATTACAGCAACAGGTCACACACAGACATTGTGTGTGAATTGTCCAAGCCTAAGTGGCATATCTACAAGGCAATCTCTACATCTAAATCTCATGCAACATAGAATAATTGATAAAGTGGACACTAATGCGTCTCTCAACTCTCACTAATGAATCTCCCTTTATGCAACAGAGGACCAAAACCACAAAGGGGCAAAAATGGCCAAAGCATGGAGATTTGGAGTCTCCAAAGTGTGGGTTCCCCAAAAGGACTCCTATATTAAGCTTTTCCTCACCCAGAGGTCAGGGACCAAGGGACCATTGTAGAAGAAGGGGCAGAAATATTTTAAGACCCAGGGAGGAGGTGCATGACCATATGGAAATAGAATCATAAAGCTCCTGGGACCCCGTTCATGTGATCCTACAGTAGAGGCATCAGCATGCACAAGACCCATGCAAAGTTAAGCAGACCAAAGCCAGCATAGAACTGTAAAAATGGGCAGCAGGTCACAATCTTAGCAGAACTATTGGCAGCTGACTACTACTGAGTGAAGGAGAGCTGGTATTAAGTCAAGGGACACTTGATGGGCTGCCTAGACCTCAGTGAATGACCTTGCACTGAGGAAAGTCTAGGGATGCTAACTTGACAAAATGGACCTTTGCACAATGACAGAGTATTTATTCCAGTGAAGGAAAGGGAGGTCTGTGGAAAGGTGCAAGTGGGGAAGGGGGTATAAATGGGATTAAGATTGATTGAGATGTTCTGTATGAAGTACACAAAAATTCAATAAAAAGTAAATCAAAAGAAAGAAAATTCCTCCAGTTAGCATGCTGTCAAAAATTAAAAAATAATTTATATTAGGCACACACTGTGAAAATATTAAAAGCTCATTTTAGAATCTTGAAGTTTATTTCTTTTCACTTTGAATGAAAAATGTTAAAGAGATCCATTTTGTAGCAAAAATTACACTCGAGAATTCTGTTTGAAATTTTAATTGAGGTCACAGGGAAATGGAAACAGTGGATTTTAGATTTTTCTTTAGAAAAATAGGATTATGATACTACAAAAATAGGCTATGTAGACAGAAAATGATGCACTTTCCTTAAAAATGTTAAAAATCATCAAGAAAGGATGGGCATGCTTTTAAACTCTGCAGAATATCTGACATTTAAAGTGATGTTAAACTCCAGGTAATGGGAGAATCAATTTTTGCTAGCACTAGGATGGACACTACATTTTTTTTTCAGCACAAATTCATATCTAGAAACCCACTATTCAAACATTCCAAATGACAAATTTAAAACTTAGGTGTAGTGGTCATCTGGAAGCAACTGAGATTCAAAATGAATCATTACATCTTTCCAAATGAATATGACAATTGTAATGATACTACCTGGTAATATTTATAATGAGGAAATATTTAATATCTTGCAAATATACTCCATCTAACCTCACAGCACAGGTATTCTTTCTCCTAGAGGAGAAAATGGAAGGTCAGCATGAAATGTCTGTGGTCACATCGGTAAGTGATGTGTATAGTCTGAATGTTCATTTGGTTCTAAGTGCTTTTCTTTATTTCGGAAGAGTAGCTACATTATAAAGTTCTATAGAAGGATGTACTTTTTTTTTAATTTTTTTTTAAATTTTATTTATTTCGGTATGTGTATCAATGTACTGTCTGCATGCAGGTTTGTGCACCCGTGTCGTGCAATGCCGCGGAGGTCAGAAGAGGGTCTCAGATTCCCCTGGAACTGGAGTTCTCCTGGAATTGGAGTTTCAGACGGCTCTCGGCCGCCATGTGGGTGCTGGGGATCGAACCCGGGTCCTCTGTAAGAGCGGTCGGCGCTCTTAACCGCTAGGCCATCTCTCCAGCCCCAGAAGGATGTACTTTTGATATGATTAGGAATTTGAACATTTTAATGAGGCATAGTTTAAGAAGATGAACCATTCTTTTAAATAAGGTTTTTGGCAAAATAGAAAGACATTGAGGGGCTGGAGAGATAGCCTAGCGGTTAAGAGCATCGACTGCTCTGGCAGAGGACCCAGGTTCGATCCCCAGCACCCACATGGCAGCTGAGAACCGTCTATAACTCCAATTCCAGGAGAACTCCAGTTCCAGGGGAATCCGAGACCCTCTTCTGACCTCCGCGGCATTGCACGACACGGGTGCACAAACCTACATGCAGACAGTACACTCATACACATACAAAAATAAATAAAATTAAAAAAAAAGAAAGACATTGAATCATGAAGCAACAATCTGGGGTCAAATTTTGAAATCTTCAAAGAAAATTTGTGATTGGCATTAGTCTAAGTCTTTCCTAGACCTTGATCTTCTCTTTTATAAAATGGCAACAAGCACTTGTCCCAGTTATATGTCAGGGTCATTTGGAGAATCAAGATATAGCAGTTATCTTTTAAGAGATATAGGGTCTATATCTGCATGTGAGTACCCCAAAAGTATTCCACAGGTAAATGAGCACACATTTAAAAAATGTGTTAACTGAATATTTTTTTTTTTTTTTCTTTTCGAGACAGGGTCTCCCTGTAAGTCCCAGCTGGCCTGGAACTCACTCCCTAGACCAGGCTGGCCTTGAACTTACAAAGATCCACCTGCCTCTGCCTCCCAAGTGCTAGGATTAAAGGCATGCACCACCACGAGACAGGGTCTCTCTGTAGCTCTGGCTTTCCTGGAACTCATTATAGAACAGGCTGGCCTTGAGCTCACAAAGATCCACCAGCCTCTGCCTCCCAAATGCTAGGATTCAAGGCGTGCTCCACCATGCCCGGCCGAATAATTTCTTTTTTTTTTTTTTCTTATTTTTTTTTTTTTATTGATGCTTTGTGTATTTCAAACATCATTTTCCAATTCAGTTCAGGCATATTTTCCTTACCCTCCCCCCTATCCCACCCCACCCCACCCCAGATCATGCATTCTGCCATAACTGTCCTGCATCTTTCTTTCAGTTTTTTTTTTTTCATTTTTTAGCAATGAGTGATAATTTATGAGTACAAGCATACTTCATGTAAAACTAATTTGCAAGCAGTTGTGCCCAAACCCACACAGCCCCTTGGTCCCACCATCCAGCGGGGGGGCTTGTATGTTCGATTGAGTTGATCAAACGAGTGTCCAGGCTATATTGCTGTAGTTTCACCATACACCCCAATCGCAGCCCATACATTCTACCATGCCCCCTCTTCTGCAGATTGTTCCCTAGGCTTAGAAAAGGGCACAGGTGGATGAGAAGCAAAACAGTCTACTTTCTCTGGAGCTGTTGTCTTGGACTCTGGTCAATTCTGGCTGTTTCCTTTCATGGGCTGACAGTTTGTCCAGGAATAACCTTTCGATCCTACTAATGAAGCACAAGCAATTAGATATATAGGTATTTAAACAGTACTAATTGTTATGGTAGGTTACTTTGGTATAGACACAGATGTTTGGATGGTATGTTAATCCATGAATTACATTTTTTTCTGTTAAATATGACAGGGTCTTACTGTGGCTTATAACATCTCCTAACCATTAGAGGATGTAAGCTTGTGGCATCAGCCATGGGTTATTCCTCCAAGGAGAGAGCCAATAGCCAATTAGATTTGGGATATACAGGCATATGGCTGCCTCTGCTGCACAGTATTTCCAGGCAGGTGAGGTGTAGCTGGTGCTGATGGTGGAGTCTTGCTTGACTCAAGGAGACCTATATTTGCTTTATTGGTTTAGTGGCCTTTGGTAACACTCTCTGGTATTCCAGAGGCCATCTGTACACTTGCATGTGTGGTCTTAATACATCTTTCCCATGTTAATGTCCGGTCTTTGGCAGCAGGGCCTTATCACCTCTCTTCTTGCAGGTATCCCAGTTTAGAGGCAAGGAGCCTTTACCTTTTGTTTCTTTTCACTTCTTAAAGTTTAGCAAACATTGCCGTGTTATTTGTTTGACAAATCAGCTTTAGAAAGAGAAGTCTTAGAGAGATTACATGGATGTCATTTTTGTTTTACACATCTTCCTTATTTCCAAAATATTTTACTTTAATTTTTTGGAGAAAGAATTCCCTTGACAGTGGTCTGTAACTGACAAAAGTTATTATCCTAGCCAGATTAATGGTGATCCCTTTGAAATCAATCGTGGATTTGTTAAGGTCTCAGCTTACTGACACTTTCCTTGAGAAATACCTTGGGATATTAAAGCTGCATCATCCTCCACTAGGCCAATGGCAGACTACTTCTGACATACAGATTTTAGGATTCCTTATGGGATCATGGTGACTGATGCAACCTTTCACTAGATGGCTTTGCTCTGCCCTTCTCCTATGGTACTCCATTTTCTTACAGCTTGCCGTTGAGAAATTGCCTTTAGTAAATTACAGAAGGAACAGCTACAGTCAAGGCTGGAATAAGAAACTTGACCTAAAACAGACTCTGATTCTTGATGTTTAATTAATACTCCTTAAGGAATGACATTTGCGGTGCTTTTTAGCTATGTATTTCTTGATTATGAGACCAAACTGTAGGAGGACATGAAAAATCGATTTGTCTTCTCAGTTAGAGTGAAAAGTAAATATTTGAGGAAAGTACCTGTATCTACTCCACAATTATATGCATGCTAAGGTGTAGTAAAGCTAGGTTTTATATTATATTTTTAATGGAGAATTAATTCAATTTTTGCATTTACTACTTGGATTCCTCTTAGTATTTAAAAATTATTATTTATAATACATTCTCATCAGTTCATTTATCATTTCAGCTTTTTCCTGTTTTTCATAGGCTCCAGTGTCCGGTAAGTATAGATATGGATAACCGTGTCTTCAGCATAGAAATATCTCAATAGTACACATCTCATTCTTTGGTCTGAGTCATTGATGAATGTTCTCTGATTATTATGTCTGTCCTAATAAATTTACATAGGAAACAATATGAACTTTGGAAAAGGGTAATGTTATATACAAAAATCTTAAAATTGTAATATTCCTAAATAGTTTAGGAATAAAACTGAAACAATCTTTCTTTAACACTCCTTTACAACTCAAAACGTGAAGTTATACAGATAGAAAAGGCAGTAATACAGTTTTGTGGTTTTTTTTTTTTTTTTTCAGTTAAGATGTTCCTGATGTTAAAATAATCTCTACCACATTAGGGAAATTATAACGATTAGAAATTAACTTCTTATAAACATGAAGGCTGAAAGTCAAAGATCAAGTTGGTGGCATGATTGTTTGTAGAGGGTCCTAGTGTCTGCTTCTACCCTGTTGCTTCATACTCCAGAGGACATAGTGCTCCTCATAACAGGTAAATGGAAGAATATAAAGGGTCAAGTTATTTCTGTCCAATCCTTCCAGAAAGGTCTAATCACTTCTGATGGACTCTGCTCTTAACATTGTTGCCTTGAGTATGATGTTTCAATGTGGATTTTGGAGGAAAAACCCTCAAAGAATAATTTTCATCTCTGTAGAAAATTTAATTGAATATATATGCAAGTGATTATAAACACGCACACATATATGCACATTAAAAAAAGAGAAAAGTCAGCCACTTTCCTTTAATTTTTTTTATAATTTATTTATTTATTTATTTATTTATTTATTTATTTATGTGTATGAAGTAGTGCTGGTCTAGCATGCAGTCCTGTGCCCCTGTCCGTAAACATGCCGCGAAGAGGTCAGAAGAGGGTTTCGGAGTCCCCTGGAACTGGAGTTCTCCTGGAATTGGAGTTACAGATGGTTCTCAGCCACAATGTGGGTGCTGGGGATCGAACCCGGGCCCTCTGCAAGAGCAGTCGGCGCTCTTAACCGCTAGGCCATCTCTCCAGCCCCAGCCACTTTCTTTTATACCAACAACAAATAAATATTGAAATTACAACCCAGTATCATTGGTATTAACTCTTCCAAAAATACTACAAAATACTAAACAATATTTACAATACAGATATTTACAAATATAATGGGAAGTATTTTCTTACTGAAAGTGGTAGAGACAATTAATTGTGCTTATGAACAAGGAGACTCAGCAATGTGAAGATGTAGTGCTTTCAAACTTGACACATAGTTTGAAGGTAACTCCTCTGAAAGCCAGAGTCTATTATTTTCAGATATCAACAAACTGCTTTTATACTTCCTATTAGGAGGCAAAACACCAGAATTGCTAAAACAATATTGAAATAGAACAATTGGAGAAAAACTTACTTGACTTGAGGGTTTAATATAAAGTTATAAGACACTACAATATTGGCAAAAGAGTAGGCAAAGATATTAGTTGAATGGACTAGGGAGTCCAGAATAGACCCATGTAAAAATAATTGACAGGGGGCTGAAGAGATGGCTCAGAGTTTAGGAGCACTTGGTGTTCTTACAGAGGACTCAGGTTATATTTCCACATGGTGGCTAACAACCACCCATAACTCCAGTTCCAGGGGATCCGGTGCGCTTTTGTGACCTCTGTGGGCATTGCAGTATGGGTACACATACATACATACATACATACATGCAGGCTATATACTCATACACATAAAAATAAAAATAAAATATTTAAAATATTTCTAATTTTTGACAAAGGTGAGAATCACATTTGTCTGTAAACACAAGGATACAATTTAGAATATAATAAGAAATTGCATTGGCTTGGCATTCTATATTTTGATTGACAGATTAAATTATATAACCATTTCTCTGCTTTGCATGCCCATTTCTATAATGCATGTGACTTTAATCATATTTAATCCCATTTATATATGTTCATATTATAGGAGATTGTCCCTAAATGTTCAATTTTAGGCACAAATTTCCTTAATGCACATGCATCAAAATTCAGTCTAGACTGGAATGGTGTTCCTAATCCTATACTCAAACTAAGTAGAATACAGGGGTTGTGCATGCAGGTGCAGTTCGAAGTTGCTAACCAATTAAGCGGATTGTTCAGAGCAGCTTTGTATTTGTTTGTACAGTATGTGCAGGGAAGGATATCTGGCTGTCAATTGCACCATCAGAAAAGTAGAGTTGAAGGTTGCAAACTATTACTTATGTCTGCTTGCTTCAGTTTACCCCCTGAGAGACTTATTCCCCTAATTTGCCAGGAGAGCTGAAGGAAGGTCATTATCCTTGTAATTGCTTCATGTTGAGTAGGGGCATAGAGCTGTGTAAAGCAGAAATAGTCTGTCCTAGTCTGTCCTTAAGCTATTGTATCTACTAAGGTCTTATTGTAGAGTATCTATGAAACTTCTCTGCCTTCAGGGTCCATGGGTAAGCAGACATTTCTCCTGACCTTGATCACATGAGTATTCTTCTTTCTTGTTCCTGGTAGCAATTTTTGGTAATAGACTATGTATCTGTTGGACTCTAGGAGACATAAACTATCTAATCGTATTGAAAACTGGACCAGAAGTAAGGTAAAGTATCATGGAGAATATAGGTACTCTATAAAAGAAGTAGTAGATGATGGTATCATAATCTTTGATGGGCAAAGGATGCTTTCCATGGTTTCAGTTGAGTCTGTTCCCTTGTGGATATTTTTGATATTTTGTTTGCCTTTTCAGATTTGTCAACATAAATGATTTAGGTAATAGTAGAATGTTAAGTGACACACAGAGGTAAGGAAATAAATGGTTAATTTAGAGAGGCCAAAAGAGTCCGAAATAAGTTTTGGCTCCCAACGTGTGATATTTTTATGGTCTACAATCACATAAGTTTTCATTAGCCAGTCAGTCTTATAGAATCCTTAAGCCAAGCCCCCAGCACCCCCCCTACAGCCCACAATTGGGAGCTTTATTCCACAGTTCCCTACTCTGCCCAAACATCAATATTTTTCAAACTTAAATACTCAAAAAATATGACAAAAGGGCAAGTAGCAGGGTACTTACAGTCAGTGAGGTGAGATACAATCACTGGATGAGAAGAACTGGACCTTGTAAATTGTCCCCTCCCAGTGAAGATGGTTTAAGTTTAGTTTCTCCCTCCTGAACTTTAGTTGATTTGTTGGTGAAAACCAGAAATCTTCCCCTAGAAAGAGGTATAGGTCTCCCTTCTTCAAGGTCAGAAGATCAAAGTCTCATCTGTTTTGAAGTCCCATGGCAGCCAGAGAGTCTATCTGGACTCGAATCATGGTGAATTTTGCTCATAGGACTAAACAGAGTGGCTAAACAAGCCATGATTAGAGGCTGAAGGAAGACTGAGGAATTCCATGCAGGGGATGCTCAATGGCTAATCTTTTGGCAGGCTCAGAGAGGAAAAACCACGTGCCAGGCATTCCAGAAGGTGGTGGTAAAGAGGGACACACTGGTTTTGCTGACAGCATAGGTACGCATCATGCCAAACCAAATAGTGTGTATAAAGAGAGAGGGCACTGTCCCTAGCAGAAGGCTGAAACAGTGCTAGTGGAATTGCCAGAAGTTAGGCTAGAGGGCAGGGTGTGCTTAAGTGAGTAGGACAGGGCCCATGACAGGGGATCAGAATAGGAAAGATGGTGGCTGTATTACTAAGGTAATTCTGACCTCCATCATGATGATTGAAGTCTGGAGAGAAGGGCAGGACAACCAATTCAGTTAAAAGACATAGACTAGTTCAGTGTTAACCATAAAATGGTTAACCATAACCATGAAACAGGACTGCTAGACACTGTCTGTATTAGTCAGGGTTCTCTAAAGACACAGAAGCAACAGGATGAATATATATATAGCTATATACAATTTATTGATTTGCTCACGTGACAAAGTTCAAGGATTCCAACAGTAGCTGCACCACACTGGAAAGGCTGAGACGAGAATCCAGGGAACTGCTCAGTCTGCAAGCCTGGATGTCTCAGTAGTCCCAATCCAGTGCTGAAGGCCCAAATGGGTTCCAGGAGATCTGCCAGTCTCAGTACACGCTGGGATCTGAAAGGTTGATCACAGCAGCAAGACAAACTCACCAGATGAGAGAGGCAAGCCGCAGGAGAACAGGGACCAGCTCCTTCTGCCGTGGCCTTAAATACTGCCTGCTGGCAGAAGGTAACACCCACATTTGGGGTGGGCCATCTGGGCTGAGGCGGTCCAATCAGAAGACCCTTTTTTCTCTTATTTGTCCCTTAGTCCAGTCAAGTTGACACCCAGGATTAACCATCACACTGTCCCAATAACCTTGGGTTCCAGGTACTCACCTTTATGTTCTGGGCTGAAAGAACCCAGGCCTCCTCAATCCTGGAGGTGTAAGGGAAATTATACTTGCAAGGACATAGAGGGATGAGTCAAGAGAGGGGCATCTTTCCCAAAGGCAGACAATTTCTTCGTGTCTCTATTTACCACATGAGGGGCAAGTCTTGGTGGGAGGCCAAGGGGAGGGGAATGTTTTTGCCCAGTGTCTGTCCCTACCTTGCAGAAACAAAAACCAGGTAAGGTTTGTGGTAAGTTTTGTCTTGGCTCTCCTAAAGTTGCATAGTTTCAGAGCATAGCAGAGGCTAGAATTTGGTATTTAACTTTAAGATATCTTTCTACTTTGCTTTCTTGTCTTGGTTATTATAAGGCTTAAAATCCATGTTCAAGAGCTCTCCTGAGGTATGGGGGACTTGCTAAAGTTTTTGGAGGTTTTTTTTTCATAGATGTTGGGGCTGACTGACTAATGAACTGAGTTTGGAAGAACAACTGTCCCTCTGGGATACTGGTATCCAACCTAGTAAACTTAGTAACAGCCTCCATGGGGAAGACCATGAAAAGAGATGGATTTTCCCGAGTTTCTGATTTTCAAAAAGGTTGTGGAAATAGTATTACATGAGCTCATTACAAGAGCTACCCATAGGTACTTGGTTTTGTAACTTCAAAATATCCAGTGAAACATTATGAAGAAGATCAAGGCCCAATAAATGATGTTAGTTTTAAGTTAAAACTATGGACCCAGATGGGGTAACCCCATGTCATAGCTGCAATGGAGGTAGGGAACCAGCCTCAATGAACAAAGGCATAGTCAGGCATGTAGTGAACAAGGTCAAAGTGCTTCCAATCACTGAATTTAGAAACACTAACAAGGAACTTATGAAATACTAATAAATGTCAGGCAAAGTTAAGGAGACATGTTGGTAAGCAAATCTTCAGGTAAGCTGTTTTTCCAAGTTCAGGGCACAAATAGCATTCTGTACGCAAGATATGTTCTCCCAAAACCCAGTGTGCTGGGGATCTGGAAGTACAGATAACATCAGAAGCAGTTCTCAGACTGTGCTCTGGCTAGGATGTCCTTCCTTAGTTTATGACAAAGTTAGCCTGATTAGTTTGCAAACTAACTGTTCCTGCATTGTTATTCATCTCCATTCCTTTAAACAGATTGTACAAAAAGCAAAAGATAACAAAATTAATGTAATTGCAGCAGCGATTAGTGTTTGGGACATTGCTAACATAAGTACTTGGTTTTGTAAGTTCAAAATATCCAGTGAAACATCATGAAGAAGATCAAAGCCCAATAAATGATTTTACTCCCTTTGCCAGTCATGTTCACATTGATTATATGGAACATGCTTTACACAGAACTGAATAACATTATAATGACTTGAGATCTGTGCACCCATGTCAAATCCTGGGTTTGTTCCCAAATCAACATAATGGAGCCTTTTAATTGTTGAATTCCAATAGTTCATGATCAGTGCGAATTTGGGTGGTCCAAATTTCAGTAAAACACTTTTAAAATTGTTAGACAAAATGAGAAGTCTGAATAGTATTATGTAAAGATACTGGGTGGATGGCTGCTTATAGATATGTTACTAGCTTTCAAAACAATTCCTGAAATAAATCACTATAAATTTTTTGCTACAATGTTTAAGATGTTGAATAACTACTGGCATAAGTGTTAAAGTGGACATTTATTGCCAATGCTTACCCAGTTTGAGTAATATTTAGGTAAATATAACTTTCTTTATACTGAGGATACCCATTATAGATGTGAACATAAATTTTGAGGATTTCAACTTCCAAAAAGAATTTTGTAATGAACCATACCCATGTATAATGCTAGAGGGGTGAAGTCTCCTGGGGCAAAATTCATGGTATATTTGCTGTGAAGAACAGTATGGTATATATGACTACATTGAGCAGTTGAAATTCCTTATGCTAAAATTCTACTTTGACCATTTACCAAGTCCCCATGGGGGTCCCAACCAATAACTTATTGGCCAGTAATTGTTTTATCTCTTAGATGTGAAGTGACACTGACTGTTTTACAATTCATCAGAGAGGTCCCATTACTTTCAGTACCCATGGGTTTTCTGTAAGGAATATAAGTAGTGTTTGTACAGGTTCTAGGTTCTGAGCCCCAGCTTGTTATGGTCAGAGTGTGGCTCTCTTATTATTTTACTTAGGTACAAAAGCTAGCCATATCTGTAAACCAGGTTTATAACAAAATGAATGATTAGATGCAACACATAAGGCAAGGCATGATGATAGTCCAAAAAGTTATAAGCAAATTGCGCATCCAGATCTTTAAATAATAGAGGACTTGGAAACTAGGCACTATTATTTAAATACTACTACTGATGGTGAATTGAAACAGGTGACAGTATATGTAAGGGCTGGTTGAGGTGTATGGGGCAAGAATTTAATTGACTGTGTCATCTCCAATGAGCTACTAACTATTGCCATCATGATCATCATCATCATCATCATCATCATCATCAGGAAGCTATTCAGGAGCCCCACGGCTGAATGGCCCTTATCTGAGTGTAGGGGACTTAGAAGGGGGTTCTAGTTTGCCTTCAGTTGCTGTGATAAAACTGACCAAAACCCACTTGGGAAGGAAAGGTTTATTTGGCTTATGGCACGGTCATCATCAAGGGAAGCTGAGAAAGGAACTCAGAGCAGGAATCTGTAGCACAGACTGGGGGGGACTATTACTGGCTTGCTCCTCTGGCCTGTGCTTAGCCTGTTTTCTTATACAACACAGGATCATCTGCCCAGGGATAGCACCACCCACAGTGGGCCATGCACTGTGTCTTACATTTCTTAAAAAAATCCAAACACTTTAAAAATTCCAAGTCTCTTTTAAAAGTCATTTAACTGTGGACTCCTGTAAAATCCAAAAGAAGTTCTGTCTTATTTCAAAAGGGGAGAATCAGGCACACTTAAGCAAAACCAACAAAACCAAAGTGCAGTGAAGTAGCTCAAGGCGTGGCACGTGGGAGTCCCTCGTGATCTTCTGGGTCCAGAGATGTTGGGCAGCTCCACTTCTGTAGCTCTGCCATCCACAACACAGCAGCTTGTCTCCTAAGCTCAGGTTACAGGTCTCACTCCACACCTGCTACTGCCCTTAGGGGTCATCTACAGTACAATGGTGCCTCTACTGAAACTCTCATGATTCACCTTCACAATGGGTGCAAAGCTTCACATTTTCTCCATGAGCCCTTCAATCCTGGGGCCTGCAACTGAGGCTTGCACCTTCAACACAATAACTCTTCTTGCTCTCCAAGAGCCCTTCATGCCTTCAAAACCAGTACCAAATAGGAGACTCTTGCACATTACCAAGTCATGCTTCCAGCTTAAGATGGAGCCTCAGGTCCCTCTGGATCACAGCTTCTGTGTGCTGACCCTAAGGAAATACTTCCCAGAAGATTACACTTCAGTGACGCCAGTCTCTTATTAATCACAGCTGATTTCCAGCCTCAGCTAACCAGGACCATTTGTACCAGTAAAGCACAAATGGTTTCACTTGCAAAAAAACTTTAACTTGACACTTCAGCCTTAATAAAGCTTTTGCTTCCCTTTGAAGCTTCACAAGTCAGTCCTCCACCATGCATACCTCTTTAAGAATTATCTCCCATGTTCCTAATGGAACTGCACACTGAGGTCTAACCAGTTTTCCTGTCCAAAGTACCCAAAACTTCCATAATCCTCCCAGACATGTATGGTCAGGTCTGTGAGAGCAATACCCCACAATGCTGGTATAAATTTCTGTTCTAGGTTACTTGCAATTACTGTGACAAAACAATAAGATCAAAAACAACTTGTGGGAGAAAGAGTTTAATTGGGTTTACAAGCACAAGCCATTGTCAAGGGTAGCCAAAGCAGATATTCAGGGCAGGAATCAGGAGGCAGGAGCTGAAGCACAAACTGGAGGATCAAAGCTTCATGGCTTGCTCCACTGTTCTGTACTCAGCCTGATTTCTTATATGAAACAGGATCATCTTCTCAAGGATGGCACTGTCCAAAGTGGGCTAGTATCTCTCATATCACTCGTCAATCATAGAAATGCCCACAGATATATACACAATGCCGATCCAATATAAGCATTTAGCAACTGATGTGTCAAGTTGATAATCAAACTTATCCAGCACAAAATGACAGTAAAATGTAGAATGGTTCTTGGATTAAGGCAGCCTTTAAGGTAGGGAGAGAGGGAGAGAGGTGACCTTTTATGGAGGGTAGGAAATGTAGCATATCGTTATCAGTGGATATGTCAGAGGGAGAGAAGGGGAGAAAAGAGTGGGTAATAAAGGGTACAAAGGGCATGGAAGATTCAGAATTGGGAAATAGAGGGTTGACTGGGTGGTGAGGAATGGAAGGGAGTGGGTTTGGAATCAGTTGGTCTGTTCAGGCAGGAGAGAGCTTGGCTGAGTTTCCGCGAGGTTTCTGGGCCTCAGGCAGGAAAGAATCTGCCAAGTTGAATGGGATAACGGTCCTTACAAAATGAGGGTTAAGAGAAGAAGGAAGCTTGGGTCTAGACCATTTGCCGTTCATTTGTAAGAAATGATAAAGATCCAGTGGAATATTTGGATCAAATGTGCCAAATTCGGGCCACCATTATCATAATCTAATTTGTGTTTTGGCCAGATAAATGTTAACAGTTGAAAAAGTTTATTGTCCCATTTTAAATGAGACTGGAGTCCCAAGGCTAAACTAGTATTTAAGACATAAGCCATGTGGATACCACCAGGGATGTTGGAAAATTTAAAAACCATTCTATAGGGCAAGATGCTGGGCCTGGGGTTTGAGTCAGAGCATCCCCAGAGACAATGGCCCTGCTTGGAGAAGAGATCTCAGGCTGTCAACTTGGGGGTACCCCAAAGTGGAGTTCTGAGGGATATATTCAAGATCAAGGATACAGATTGTTTCTCCAAGCTGTCTCTTTAAGACTGATTGTGGAGCTCAGAATAAGACAAAGTCAGAGAAACAAGGATCAGTCATAGGAACACTGGGAGAATGGGTTTGCAGCAGGTTTACTGTATCAGTCAGTAAGAGTCACTGCATGGTCCTGACTTGTCTATGGAGCAATGAGCCAGAGAGAGGCATTCCCTTCTCAGACGACTAAACTCTGGGTTGTATTCCTGCTGCCATTTAGCCAAAGTAGGGGCAGGAGATAGCCGGAGTCCTGAAAGCCAGGAGTGGAAATGATGGAAAAGGGAGAGAGAGAGAGAGAGAGAGAGAGAGAGAGAGAGAGAGAGAGAGAGAGAGAGAGAGAGAGCAAATACTTTCAAACCAAACTCATCATCACCTTAAAAGTAAGAGTGCATTCCTTTGTGTTTGGGTGGAATATTCTGTATGTGTCTGTTAGGTCATTTGATGTATATCATTAATTCATTATTCATTTGTCTGTTCATTATTTGTCCAGTTGACCTGTTTACTTAGGATAATGTGGGTACTGATGTCACCTACTATTACTGAGTTTTGGGACAGTCTGTGTCTTGAAGTCCAGTAATAATGATTATATGAAATTGGGTGCACCAGAGCTTGGCGCATATATGTCGTCTTGGGTCAGTTTTACCCTTGATCAGAATGCAATGACTTTATCTCTTCTGATAATTATAACTTGAAGTCAATTTTTACAGATATTATAACAGCAACTCCTTCTGGTTGGGAAATTTTTTTCATCCTGTGACCCTTAGGTGGTTGTTATCTTTGGAATTAAGATGACTTTCCTGTAGATAACAAGTAGATGGATTCTGTTTCTTAAACAATGACTAGCCCATGTCTTTTGACTGGGGTGCTGAAGCCACTGATTTGGAATTATTATTGAAAGTTGTGTATTTGTTACTGTCATTTTAAGTTCTGTTTGTGCTCAGTCTTATTTCAAATTTCTGTCCTTTATATTTTCATTCATTTTTTTTGACCTGTTAAGTATGGTCATTTCTTTACTTCTTTGTATTGTTTCAAATATTCTCTGAATTGGCAGCCATGAATTCTTTCAGCCTATTTGTATCATGGAAGAATTTTCTTTTCTCTTCAACTATGATAGACAGTTTTTCTGGTAAAGTATTCTGGGTTGGCATCTAAGGATATTTAGTACCTGGAATACTTTGCTTCAGGCTATTTTGGTTTTTATACATTGATTGTAAAATCAGCTGTAATTCTGATGTGTTTTCTTTTATATGTAACTTTGTTATTTTCCTCTCAGAGCTTTTAGTACCTTCCTTTTTTTCCTGTACATTTCCTGTGTTTACTATGATATACTGTGGGCAGTTTTGTTCTGGACATGTCTAATTGATTTTTCTGTGTGCTTCTTACCTGTGTGTGGGTATGCCTTTCCTTAAAGTTGGAGAAATTCTATTCTACAATTCTGTGAAAGATCTGGTGAATGCCATCAGCTTGAGATTCTTCTCTTTCCTCTATACTCATGATGCATAGATTTGGCCTTTTCATGGTGTCACACATTTCCTATGGATTTTATTTCTCTCTCTGTGTTTGTATTTTTTATATTTTTGCTTGACTGTCCAATTCTTCAGTTTTGTCATTCAGTCTTCATATTGTTCCCTCATTTGATTCATTCTCCCTGTGAGTTTTTCTCTTGTTCTTTTAAACTGCCTTATTGATTTTCTCAGTTTCGTCTTCCTTTCAGCTTGAGTCTTTCTATCCATTTGTGAAGTCACTTTTCAAGTTTTGAGTTGTCTTTGTTATTTTGTTCAGCTGTGTATCCATGTTTTCTTCGGCTTCACTCAGGAGTTTATTCCTATTTTCTTTGTTTTTTTTTTTTGGTTGATTCTGTGTTCTTTAAAGTAATTGAATTCTTTGATCATGTTTATGGTTGTTCTTTTAAATTCTGCCTCCCGGGGTTACTCTGGGTAGTTCTCATTGCAGCACAGTTCTGTTGTAAAGGTGGGGTTTGGTGAGGGTTTATTATCTTGTTGTTTTTTTTTTTCCCCCATTATTTGTGTTTGGGCATTGTGGTCTGGGCATATGAATTTCTTTTGTTGGTTGTGTGTGTGATATGAAATGTTGGTCTGTCTGTGTACTTGGAGATTGATTCTTTTTATTTTGTTGATGTAGCTTTGTCATTTTCTGAATATTTAGTCTGTGCTTCAGGTTCTCAGTTTTGATTTTTTATTTGTGGGACAAGATGGTTTCAGCTTCATTAATCAAGAGTCTGGAGGTCTTAGAAATGGAAGGAGGGGCCTCTGGCCAAGGCTGAGAGGGAGACACTGAAATCCTATAAACATTTTAAATCAGGTGATGGAATATAATATTAACATATTGAACTTTGTAGCCTTACTCTATCCCAATAATAAATATGCTGAGAAAATAATTTGTGAAAAAATCCTATTCACAATAACTTAAAAATAAACCAACAACTAACCAAATAATAACAACAAATCTAGAAATTAATCCAACCAAAGAAATGAAAGACCTCTCAAGAAAAACTATAAAATAATTAAAAATAAAATTAAATGGGTTACAACAGGATAGGTAGAACTCTTCTGTTCAAGGAAAGGCAGCAGGATTAATGTGAAAATGAATATATTACCTATTATCAATGTTTATATTCAATGCAAAATTTTAAAAATATTTTAAAAAATTTATTTATTTATTTATTTATTTATTTATTTATTTATTTATTTATTGTGTATGAATGTATCGTCTGCATGTAGGTTTGTGCATCCATGTTGTGCAATGCTGAGGAGGTCAGAAGAGGGCGTCGGATTCCCCTGGAACTGGAGTTAAAGACGGTTCTCAGCCACCATGTGGGTGCTGGGGATCGAATCCTAGTCCTCTGCAAGAGCAGTTGGTGCTCTTAACCACTAGGCCATCTCTCCAGCCCCTCAATGCAAAATTTTAATGAACTTGTTCAAGGAATTTAAAATTCATATGAAAGTACAGTGCACCCTAAACACTAAAACCAAATATGAACAAAACCTATAATCCTGTTGGTATAACAGATCCGCTTTTATTTGCTCTGTGTCTTCTCATAATTTCTTCTCCCTTGTGCTAAACTGCTTCTCAGTCCTCATGCTTGACATTGCTGTCTGTGTTCCCACTTTATACTCTGAATTTACTTGCCAATAGTTTCCATGGATTGCTAATCACCACAAATACCTCATGTCCACTTGACTCTGTCCACTTTATCATTTCTTCCAATTACTGAGCAGGTCCATCATTAATGACTCAATATATGTTCCGATAGAAACATTTTTACAGGAGATTGATTATAAAAGAAATACTATAATTTCTTTTTTTTTTTTGTCTTTTTGAGACAGGGTCTCCCTGTATCCCCACACAGTGTAGACCAGGGTGGCCTTGAACTCACAGAAATCCACCTGCCTCTGCCTCCTGAGTGCTGGGATTAGAGTTTTGCACCACCACGCCCAGCTACGTGAGAAAACTGGGTCCCAAAAGATGAAAAGGAAGATCCAAACCAGCACAGGTTCTGGGGATCAAAATCAGGCCATCAGGCTTGGTGGCAAGTATATTTACCTAACTGAGTCATATTTCTGGCCCCACATTTTCGCATTATATTTTAGGGGGCTTTTTAAAAAATCTGTGCTGGGATGGAACTTAGTTTCCCACTGGAAAGGAAAACATGCCGGCACTGAACTAGCCTTATCTTACTTTGAGTGAAAACTAAAGAATACTCTGAGAGCTCTATACTCTAATAGAAAATGTGTACAATTTGCAACTAATAAGAGATCACAGAAAAATTGTAATCTCAGTTTTCCCACCCAGTTTTGGCGAGGGTTCGCAGCATTTCTTTGAAAAGCTCCAACCTATCACATCTCCATTAGTGCACTTACCAAAGACAAAACAAGGACTGAGTTCCAGAGTTCATTTGGACAATGGGTTAAAGCTGACCTGAACTTAAAGGTTACAGGTGGAATGTCAAGATTTTGATGAGGAAATAAAAATATTTTAATTCTGAGCATTTGGAAACTCAAAAGAAGGGAAAATAACAGAATAAGTTATCGAACTGTTAGTGTCTCCATATGAATAAACAATATGAATTTATGATGTGCTTAGTCATTATATCTTTTGGAATTTAATACCCTTAACTCTCCTGGATTAGGAAACTCAAAACTCCATCACAAATTGAAATGTATGATGGTGCATTATTTTTTTTTCTATTTGCAAGGGTGATGATATTTTTAGGAATTGTTTTGTCATGTTCTTTTATTTATTTTTTTCAAGAAGATTAATCATTTAATAAACAATGTTGGCATGACTAAAATTATATTAGCTATTTCTATGGTTTTTTTTTGAACTTTATAATATACATAGCATCAAAATAACATAAATGAAACTTGTGATACCAAAAATGCATCAAAATACAGTGATACTTTAACATGGAAATTCCATTTTTTCTCCAACTAGTATTGCATATATATATATATATATACATAAATATATACATATAAAATATATGCATATGCATTATCTGAGTTGGAGGACTTTCTTTCTTTCTTTCTTTCTTTCTTTCTTTCTTTCTTTCTTTCTTTAATTTCTTTATTTATTTTTGGTAAAAGACGTCATGTTTTCCTCCTTGGCAAGCCCAAACAACCATTAGTTCTGCCCCCACCTCCACATTGGGGTCCCTCCCCCCCATGTTCTTTTATTTTACAACCAAAATATTATAACTAACAGGTAAATTGATATGTCCCGTGTTGTTATAGGAACAATTTTCAGGGTAAGAACTGTATAATCTACTTCCGTGTTCACCATTAGAGAGAACAATTGTTTCCTCCATAGAGTAGTTGTTTAATAACTAGCTATTTTCTTGATTATATCTTCATTCCAATTTCTCTGGTTTAAAAGTGACAGCTAATAATTATGTCGATATATAGAAATGCACACAATTATACATATACATATATGCACATGGCTACGTGTATATGTTTGCCTGTGAGTGTGTGTGTGTGTGTGTGTGTGTGTGTGTGTGTGTGTGGTGTACATTGAAAACCTGAAAGCTGCATATGGCCTTAAAATATCTAAATGGGGGCTGGAGAGATGAGATGGGTCAGTGGTTAAGAGAGAACTTGCTGCTCTTAGAGAGTACCAAGGTTCCATTCCTAGCACATGTAGCTAACAACAGTCTGTAACTCGAGTTCCATGGGTCCCTTGCTCTCTTCTGGTCTCCGTGGACATTGCATGACACAGGTGAGGTTACATATATGCAGGCAAAACATACACATAAAATAAAATAAAAATTTAATTATTTTAAAAGATATCTATAACTGACTTATAAATTCTTAGCTTTTAATTGCTTATATGAGTTCAGGTAAGATTATGTGTGTATGTGTATACTTGAACAAATAAATACTCTCAGATAACAGGCATGTATTAATATTTGATTAAGAAATATATTAAATATCTAAGAGTCTATTTTCAGAGTTGCAACTGAACATTTATATATATATATATATATATATATATATATATATATATATTTGTGGTAATGAGATAAATTACCTTTTCAATCTTAACATTGCAAGAGCGTTATTTAAAGAACTTCAAGTTTAAATACCTGGAATATAGGAACATTTATATTATCTTTTACAAAAATGAACAAAAATAAATGATTTAGGTTATGGGAGTATGAGAATTGATTTTTGAGAGAACAGGGCTGAAGTTAAGCATATGAAAACATTGTTAATCAAATTTGGGTCTACTGACTAATTAGTTCAGATACGAAAGTCTTCACAACATGCTTCATTTATTTCTTTGAAAACCATGGAAACAAAAACATTTGATTCCATTTTAGAAATCATTTGAATTCTGGATGTTGCTAGTTTAAATATTCATTTTCTTTGCACTCACTATCCTGACATTTTATTTCACTGCTAGTGCAGTTTAGAAGACTTGAAGACACTAATAAACCATCAACAGCTATCAAGCACTTTGGAAGGCACCACAAAGTGCACTGAAACATGCAGATGACATTTCTACTTCCCATATCTATAGAATGGGTCATTCTTCAGAAGTGACTTAATTTTTACACGAAATTTACTGATATGACTATAATTTTGCACCAGGTTATAATATTTGATACTGTTATCAGAACAAGGAATAAACAATTGGTTAAGGAAGTGGGTGATCCTCATTCTCTGGGCTGCAGTGCTGACTCAGTCATGCAGAACTAATTTCCTGGCAGTCTCTGAATACACATAAAGCTGCTCTGTAGCTGCTGCTGACAATGAACTAGTGACTGGAAAAAGGAATCTTAAACACAGTCACATCTCCTGACTGTTAAAATCCTGTTCACAAGGCATGCTGATCTAATACGCTGCAGGACGGGAATAACATTTAAAGAAAATGTCTGAATAGTATATAAAGTTTCTCATTTACTTCTTTGAATGTTGCTATGCAACGAAAACATTTACATCTATTCCATGGAGTACCAAAATTCTACTATGGGTTTTCGATTTTCAGGGATAATTAAATATTCAAATTTTACTGATTCTACAGTAAATATTTGTCACAACACCTTAAATTAGGTAATTGTTTAACTTTCTCAGGATCATTTTATTAAAAACCTTAAAACAAATAGAAGGAATAGAGATTTTTTATAGGATAAATGTTAGTATCTGATACTTTGGAAGGAGTATACTGCCTTAATTCACTAGTAACATAATTACACTGGGTTGGCTTAATAATTAGTACTTATTGATTGAGATGGTTCAAGAGATTAGTTTTTGCTTAAAGTGAAAATATTATAAAGGGGCTGGAGAGATGGCTTAGCGGTTAAGAGCGCCGACCGCTCTTACAGAGGAACCGGGCTCGATCCCCAGCACCCACATGGCAGCAGAGAACCGTCTGAAACTCCAATTCCAGGAGAACTCCAGCTCCAGGTGAATACAAGACCCTCTTCTGACCTCCGAGGCATTGCACGACACGGGTGCACAGACTTGCATGCAGACAGTACATTCATACACATACAGAAATAAATAAAATTAATAAAAAAGAAAATATTATAAACAAATGATTTTACAGATAGGCTTCAGCACTTGGCAGAAAATAAAGCTGAAAGTTGCATCATACAGCACATCATGTGGTGCTGCAGAAGTTATTTGTGATCGTGATTTCCTGGCATAGAACAAGCCTTTACTGCCCTCTAGTAGTAACAGAGTTTGCCAAGTTCATTTGGGAAGCTAATTGTATTTAGTAATTTCAGTGTATCTCAGAAAAAAAATAGCAATAAAATTAATTGAAATATAATCAATTTGAAGATGACTAGTATAAAAATTATTTCAATCATCTGCATTTTAACTATTAGTATATAATCCAATTATGATGTTTCTCAAATTGGATGGAGGCTTATATACATATTTTATCATCTATATCATTGAATAAGTACAATCACTATCTTCTAAGCATAATTAATCATTTTGGCAGAGATGTGATGAAATATTTTGTACAGAAAGGCCTAATGTAGACTGAAAGTTGTATTGAGGCTTTAAAAACAATTAAGTTGATTAAAGTATATTTTATTATGTTCTTATCAATCGGTTCATTATTTATTGAATTGATCATTAAATTTAAATATGAATAACTCACTTAATTAAAAATATGTGGCTCATTAACTTAATATATTATTGTGCCTATTTTTCATCTTAACAAATCCTAGAAAATGATTCAGAAGGATAAAAATTGAGAAAATTTTATTTTTTTCAATTATTTTGAATTTGTTAGTGTAATAATAGGTCCTGTTAATATGTATTCCTAACCAATATAATTTGTTTTAGAAATTTGAAAAATTTTTGCCTTTATGTTCCAGTTTGTAATCAATTTTCTGAAAGCACTTTATGAAGAATTATCAAATAAGCATCTTTGCTAAGTTATGAAGTTTAAGTGTATCATTTTTGTATTATCTTGTGCTATCCTCTTTGCATTCATATTTCACTACATCTACTCCAGAAAACTCCTTGTTCCGATTGCCTTTTTGTCAACTTCACATTTCTCCTTAAAACTTTTTAAATCTATCTTTTCAAATGTGTTATTTTGAGTCATTTGTGCAGGTTGTATTTTCATTACATAGTTAACATTCATCATTATATTTTATTCATTACAATGATATTTTGTTTAATAATTTGTTATTATTGTAATTCTGTTTTCCTATGTTTTATGTATTTTGCTCACTTTTCTTTATTCTTTTTCTTTATGCTTTCAGGTCATTGTAAAGATTTGTGACTGGAGTCTGTTACTGGTTTAGCTTGTCCCGGACCTTTTCCATTTTTGAATACAGCTTCTTTCACATACAGATCCCAGTAATTGCAAACTCCATCTCTGTTGCCACAAGAGGCAATTGTGATCCCACAGATCTGACTGTAGTGATTGGTTAGAAAAGGATTTGTAATTTTATCTGAAAAAATTATATTATTAATATTTCATGAAAATAACTTGGAAACCTATGACTGTTGGTTGAATACATGTTGGTGACCACAAGAAGATCTTCCAGTTAATGAAGTCAACCAGAGAAAACTAGAGTAAGCATCAGAATAGCACATCTTCAAACGGCAACTTCCCATTCTCTTGATTTCACATATGAAAGTAGTCATAGTATGTTGTATGTGTCAGGTGACTTGATATATTACTTTTCTGATACAATAGACTGAAAGAGTCCTGACCAAAAGATGTCATAGCTATACAAAGATTTTTTAAATTATTGGTTTGTATTTTAGGTTTATGAGTGCTTTGCCTGCATGTATGTGCTTTGCCTGCATGTAAGTGGAGCCATGTCTTGCAATTCCTTCTTAGGCCAGAAGAGAGCAGTATATCTTCTGAAACAGGAGTTACAGACCATGGTTAGTCCTCATGTGGGTTCTGGAAATGGAACTTAGCTCTTCTACAAGAGCAGCGGATGCTTTCAACTGCTTTAGCCATCTCTCTAGCTCCATCTATCAATATACTTTAAAGTCTTAATGTAAGGGGCTATTTAGTCAAGGTAAATTAAAATCTTTTAATAATTTTTCATTATAATCAAAACATATTTAATATAATATCTTACAGCTTTCTAAATATTTCATGATTTAAAAAATAATTCAGATGATATTTCATACTGATTTAAATGTGGTTTCTGGATCCATCTGGGTTAGTTAAAAATACTAGCTTTAGGCTGGAGAGATGGATCAGCAGATAAGAGCATTGGCTGTTCTTGCAGAGGACATGGGTTCAATTCTCAGCACCCAAATCGCAGCTAACAACTCTCCATAACTTCCAGGGAAATATGACACCTGTTTTTGAATCTATGGACATTGCACAACACAGGTGCACTTACATACATGCAGGCAATAAACTCATATATATATATATATATATATATGTATAAATTGCTTCAACATATGCATATATATTGCATATATACTTATATATATATTTCTCACCTATACTAAAATTATGTCATTTGAAAACAAGTTGTATATTATTTCCAAATCATATTTCATGATTCACATTATTCCATTTTGATTTTATATTACTGTAAAATATGCATACATACCCTCCACCCATATACCAAAATTCCAAAGTCTGAAAATAAATGGTAGGTTAATTCTAGAACCTGTTAAGGGAGTCACAATATAGGAGCACAGTTGCTTTCTGATCAGGGGAATATAGCATTAATGTTGCTCAGGGACTGAGCAACTTAATGTTGTTTTTCTGGGACTGTGTTACTTCACTTAACATAATATCTTCTAGTTCCATCCATTTACCTGCATATTTCATGATGTCATCTTTTTTTTTTTTTTTTACCGCTGTATAGAACACCATTGTGTAGATATACCATATTTTCTTTATCTACTAATTTGTTGAGGGGCACTTAGGTTGCCTCCAGCTCTTCATCATTGTGAAATGAGTTGCAATAAACATGGCTGTGCATGCATCTCTCCAGTAGGATGAGTCTTGTGGGTATATACCCAGGAGTGGTGTGACTGAGTCAGGTGGTAAGCTCATTTTGAGTCTTTTGAGGGTTCTCCACACTGCTTTCCATAGTGGGTGTGTAAACGTTTATTCCCAGCAGCAGAAGATTAGTGTTCCCCTTTTCCCACAACCTCTCTAGCATTTGGTATCATTTGTTTTCTTGATCCTAGCCAGTCTTATTGGAGTGAAACAATATCTTAAAGTGGTTTTAATTTGCACTTCCTTAATTATTAAGATGTTGGACACTTTTAAAAATATTTTATTTTGTATGCATATGAATGTACTGTCTGCATGCAGGTCTGTGCACCCGTGTCTTGCAATGCTGTGGAGGTCAGAAGAGGGCTTCGGGTTCCCCTGGAACTGGAGTTAAAGACAGTTCTCAGCCACCATGTGGGTGCTGGGGATTGAACCTGGGTCCTCTGCAAGAACGGTCAGCACTCTTAACCGGTAGGCCATCTCTCCAGTCCCAAGATGCTGAACACTTTTAAAGATGTTTCTCGGCCATCTCTAGTTCCTCACTTGTGATGTCTCTGTTCAGCTCTTTGCTCAATCTTTTGAGTAGGTCATTTGTTTTCTTCTTTGATTTTTGAATTGTCTATATATTCTGGAAGTTAGTGCTCTGTAGGACGTATCAGTAGTGAAGGCTTCCTCTTACTCTGTGGATTTTCTCTTCACTTCCCTGATTATTTCTTCCACTGTACAGAAGCTTTTGAGTTAAATGAGGTTCCACTTGATAATTATCGACCTATTTCCTGTGCAGATGCTGTCTGATTTAGAAAGTCTTTTCCTACCTTTATGTCTTGTAGGTTGCAGCCAATGTTTTCTTCTATCACCTTCAGAATTTTGGGTTTCATGTTGAAGACTTTGATCCATCTGGAGTTGACTTTTGTACAGGGCAAGAGGTAGGGGTTTATTCTTCTACAAGTGGTGATCCACTTTTGCCAACACTATTTGTTGAAGATTCTGTCTTTCCTCGACATTGAATCTTCTTGGCCCCTTTGTCAAATATGAGGTGGCTGAAATTGTATGTGCTCAAGTTTAGATCTTCAGTTTTGTTCTATTGGTCTATAGGTCTGGTTTTTATGCAAATACCAGGCTGCTTTTTTTTTTTTTTAATATAGCCCTGTAGTATAGTTTGAAGTCTGGTATAGAGATCCCCCCTGTATTGCTATTTTCATTCAGGGTTGCTTTGGCTATTTGGGGGTCTTTTGTTTTTCCATATGAAATTAAAGATTTTTTTCCTAGGCTGTGAAGAAACTCTTGGGGATTTTAATTGGCATTACATTGAATCTGTATATTAATTTGGGTAGAATGAACATTTTTATTATATTAATTTTTCCAATCCATGAGCATCTTTCCATATTCGGATGTCTTCTTCAATATCCTTTTTCAGGGGTTTAAAATTTTTGTTGTGGAGATCTGTGGTGTCTTTGGTTAGGTTTGTTCCTGGATATTTTATTGTTTTGGGGGCTATTGTGAGTGGGAAGGTCTCCTTGTAGTCCTTCAGTTGCTTGTTGTTGGTGAAAAGAAAGTATATGCATACATTGAAGCAATACAAGTTAGAGGGAACAACAACAAAAGAACCGGTACAAAAAAAAAAAAAATGACTGAAACAGAGAAGTTCTCCCCAAACCAATAATCCACTGCTTCGGAAAAAAAAAAAAAAAACCTCTGGAAAGACTCAGAAAAAGATGTAAGACATGTATGGTAGAATATATAAACTCAGGTGGGGTGGGGGCCATGGAAAGGGAAATGAGTCTTAATAGGATTGAAACATGATGTATGGTGTAAGAAAAAGTTTAAAAACAATAAAAATCTATTTATAATAAAAATAAATAAATAATAAAATACTGGCTTCATCATTTCATGGATGTTTAAAGGTAAACAATGTATTTGTGTTCAAGAGGACTGATAATTGCCATCTCTCAGAGTTCTGATGAGAATTAGATAAAATTATAAATTTCCCAGGAAATAGTAATGCACGTAAATGAATATAAAATGGCTGAGAAACATCTTAAAAAGTGTTCAACATTGTTAATAATTAAGGAAATGCAAATTAAAACCACTTTAAGATATCATCTCACTCCAATAAGACTGGCTAACATCATGAAAACAAAAGACACCAAATGCTGGAGAGGATGTGGGGAAAGGGGAACACTCATCCACTGCTGGTGGGAATGCAAACTCATGCAACCACTATGGAAAGCAGTGTGGAGAACCCTTAAGACTCAAAATAAGTCTACCCCCTGACCCATTCATACCACTTCTGGGTATATAACTACAAGGCTCATCCTACAGCAAAGATACATGCACCTCTGTGTTTATTGCAGCTCTCTTCACAATAGTGAAGAGCTGGAACCAACCCAAATGCCCCTCAACAGATGAGTGAACGACAAAAATGTGGTATATCTACACAATGGAGTTCTATGCAGCAGTAAAGACAGATGACATCATGAAATTTGTAGGTAAATGGATGGAACTAGAAGACATTATGCTAAGTGAAGTAACACAGTCCCAGAAAAATAAAGGAAGAATTGTATCTCTCATTTGTGGATGCTAGTACCAAATACTTTGTAGTAAGGCAAAGTGAGAAATATTTTCTTTTATCTGAAACTGTACCATTATAATGTGAATACCTTACTGGGATCTAGAATTAACCCACTACTTATTCTCAGACTTTGTAATTGTGGTATATGGAGGGTATGTATGCATACTTCAGAGTAATATAAAATTAAAGGGGAAAAATGTGAATTCCAAAAATAGTGACCTTCAATGTGGATGCTAACACTAAATCCCCAGTTGAAAGGTAAGCTGAACAACATTATTGTTATATTTATTTTTACATGAAAGCAAATGTGCTGTTACAATATGAATCTCCTAATGGTCTCTAGAACTGATCTACCATTTATTTTCAGACATTTTAATTACTGTATATGGGTGGAAGGTACGTATTCATATTCTTAGTAGAATATAAAATTAAAGGGAGTATGCTCGAATGCTTAAAAATATTTTGGAATGATACGTCACAGTTTTTCTGGGAGGTATCATTTTGAAAATATGTGATTATATACGGCATTCGTTGAGCAATACAAGGGGAGGCATACAACAACACTAGAGCTTAGTCAAAGAAACTGACTACACAGTTTAAATTCGCCCAAAGCAACACCCTCTGCAGTGTAAAAACTTTGAAGACTGAAAGAAGATGCAAAGACATGATCGGCGAAGGCATGGAACTGGGTGGGGTGTCGGGCAGGTGAGAGGGGGAATGTGACTAATTGGAAGCCGGAAAGTATAATGGATAAAATACACAATAATCATCAATAAAAAAGACTGATATTTTCACTTTTCATTATTGTTGCTATGAAAATAATGTTTTGTTAGGCTTCTTAGTTTCTCTAGTATGCAATCAGAATCTAGTTATCTTAAATATTCTAAGAACAAGAAAGCCCTACTCGGCTGGAGAGAGCCCTACGGTAAGAGCGCCACCGCTCTTCAGAGGACCCGGGTTCGATCCCCAGCACCTATATGGCGGCCGAGAACCGTCTGAAACTCCAATTCCAGGAGAACTCCAGTTCCAGGGGAATCCGAGACCCTCTTCTGACCTCCGCGGCATTGCACGACACGGGTGCACAGACTTGCATGCAGACAGTACATTCATACACATACAGAAATAAATAAAAAAAAAGAACTTATCAGCATTTTGTGTTTATGTTTTTCAAAATCTGAAAGCATTTCTAGATAAGCTTAGATATGTTTCTTTTCTCAGATTTTCATCATCAGAAAAGTCTTAAGTATTTTACTTCACAGGAACAATTTATTATAACATTAGTTATAACTAATTGTATCACTACAATGATTATTGCTATGCTCCTTTTTTCTCACTCTTTGTCATCACACATATAATTCATGAGTTGTTACCCCATTCTCTGCTATAAACTTTATTTTTTGCTTTTTCATTTTCTTTGGATTCTTGGGAATATTCTCTGGATTCTTTCATTTGCTGATGATTCATTTGAATTTCCTTCTCACTAAATACTTTTTAGCCACTTAATATTGACATCCCCTCTTACCTATGCTGCATTCTATTTCTCTTTACCTTGAAATTTATTTATACTTATGTACTTTGAGACATTTTCAATCACGTTTGGCAGTAAACAAAATAAGTTACATTTTTCTTGTAGCTTTGCCATGCAGGCTTTCCAAGTATTTATTCTGTTGAGTAGAAGAAAATATTTATTAAAATGATGTAATTTTCTTTCAGGAAATTCTTCTTATATTGCAGTTTTTTTCTCCTTTTCTTAGCTGTTGATGATTTATTCATCTTAAACTAGGATAATGTTACATGGGGATTGATATTTTCCCATAGAGAAAATCTGAATTCTCTTTGATGCACATTAATGTTTCGCTGAGCATGATCAAAATTCTCAGTTTAGATATGTCTGAACCCTCAACAAATAAATGCTCATGACCTTGCAGCATTTGTGTAAAATATCTTACCTGCCCAACTAGTAGCATTTTTCTGTCTCAATTTACTGACTATTTTTGTAATACAAATAAAAGCTTATTCAATACTAATATGCAATTCATGCTTCTACTCTTACTAAAAAGGAATTCATAACAATACCCCAGTTGATGCCCTCTAACACCAAACTTTTACATCAGACACAGAAGAAGAATGGCCATGTTCTGCAAACCTAGGCATGCTTAGTTGCACATGTATCAACATACCAATTGCTGCGTATTGATAACAAGAGCAGAAGAATGACCATGAGAAGTGGCAGGTTCAGTGTGTGGTTCAGATTAGAGGAGTGGTCAGCTCTCAGAGAAGAGTGCAACAGAAAAGGGACTATTATTTTCAACAATAGAAAGGCTATTATATAAAGTAGCCATGAATCTTAAGAGCTGAGTTTAGTGTAAGTCTAACACGATTCATATTTGACCTTGTTAAACTAGTTTTTTTATTATTAATTTTATTTATTTCTGTATGTGTATAAATGTACTGCCTGCATGCAAGTTTGTGCACCCGTGTCGTGCAATGCCGCGGAGGTCAGAAGAGGGTCTCGGATTCCCCTGGAACTGGAGTTCTCCTGGAATTGGAGCTTCATACGGTTCTCGGCCACCATGTGGGTGCTGGGGACCGAACCCGGGTCCTCTGTAAGAGTGGTGGGCCCTCTTAAGCGCTAGGCCATCTCTCCAGCCCCGTTAAACTAGTTTTGAGTCAAGACATCCATTGAAAACTGGGAAGATCATGTTTTCATTCTACCTCAAAAGCATATTAACTTACAGCCTTACATGTCAGTGCTGCTCTGACTCGTGATTTTTTTTTGAATGGTTTTTGTCATGGGATTAATAGTGTACATGTAATTTTTCGTTAGACCTCAAATTCGCCCAAATGTTGGAGAAAAATTAATGTGAAGCAATGCCACTTATGCACATACAATGATGTCTGAACATTAGTGCACAGGTATACCTGGGGGTTGTATGGCAAGGAACACAGTGCCAGAGAGAAGACACCTCCCTTTGAGGGGTTGGTGAGAGTCATCCAAGAGACTCTCAGAATAACACAGAAGACCCTCAAAAGCATAGCTCTCAAAAGCTGTTGATTATTTCCAGAATTAGAAAATAAGACTTTACTCCCAAGTCATGACATCCTTTGGGCACAGGACTTGAAGCAATGGAGCTGGAACTGATCTGGAAGCCTCCTTCCTAAAGACTAGTTTTCATCGTTTTGGAGGTTGCCATGCACGTTATTAAGGAAGAAAATCAGTCAATGGCCCAAGGCCAGCTTTAAAGCCTAATAACGACAACAAGGACAAGCACTGCACACTATGTTGGTGCAATAGTAGCATGTTTCTTTAAGGAGCAGTCAACAGCTATCTAACTGGATTAGTGGGAGGGGGTTCGCATGTGGGACTGCAAACATGGCTAAATCCATGTGGTTGGAGAGGTCATAGTTCCTAGAGAAAACTCTATGTGTGTCACATCCATAGACAAATATAATTTCTTTCTATATATGTATTCTTATATTTATAGATAAGTATACCAGTCACCACTCATCAGAGAAGCTTCTTTATAAAAAAATGTATATATATATATATATATATATATATATATATATACACACATATATGTATTGAATTTTTGTGTTTTCATATACAATATCTTTTATTAATATATATTTTGTACAAAATTATCAAATCTAGACCTGTGTTCTCTATCCTATGCCCCCACCCCACCAGAGCTCATGTATTCTGCCAAACATGCTTTTCATCTCTTTTTCAGTCTTTCTGGATATTCTGTGCTCATTGCCCTCTGCTGCATGAAGGAGTTTTGCTATGAGATTTTAGGAATGCGTCAGTATTCTCCCTATCCCTTTTCAATTATGTTACTGAGCTTAGGTTACGAGGAGATGTATTGTACATACGCCACTAAGGCTGGGAACTCTCCAGACACATATTCTTGAGTGTGATCAGCTGTGAAATCTACAATAGTCTCTCTTCTTTCTTCTCTCCTCTCTCTCTACTCTCTCNAGAGACTGCAGAGTGTGTATCCTTGGATAAGGCTCCTATATTAAATCTCACCTACCCAGGGCTCAACTACCATTGTAGATGGGGAGGCAGAAAAATTGTAAGAGCCAGGTTTGGTGCCTAACCACAAGAAAACAGTCTTTCATGCTTCTGGGAACTTGTTAATGTGTGTGAACTTATAACAATGGTGACAGCATGCACAAGATCCATGCTAACCCAATTAGACAAAAATGTAGCATAGAACTGGGGAAATGGGTAGTAATCCCCAAGCTTAGGTTTGGCACTATTGGCAGCCTATCAGTGATGTGTGAGGGAGGGTTGATCTTAAGGGAGTTACACTAGATAGGCTGAACAAGCTCCAGTGGATGAACTCACACTGATGGACATCTAGGTACACAAATGTAACTTGGCAGCCCTTGAAATATACAACAGAATGTGTGAAATTCTGTGTGCAGGCTATTGGGGCTGCAGATAGGGGACATAAATCTGATTAAGATGTATTGTATGAAATACACAAAAATTCAAATAAATAAATTCTTTGAAAAAATAATAATCATGCTTCTGGTAATGGTGAGCTGTACACTTGATGTGTTTTCCGGCTCAGAACAAATGGGGAAGTGGGATAAATACAGATCGTGCCTTAACCATGGTCTGATATTGATGCTGGTGTATCTACATGGACACATAGAATGATACCAAAATAGTGAATAAGTACTGGATGAAACTATGAGAAAGTCCAGAGACCCAGAAGCAGAAGCACAGTTGGATGGAGGAAGCTCTTATTCATCCTGGAACCTTGTGCATTTTGGAGGAGAAAGTTGACAGCACACACTGCTAGGGATCAGATACTGAAGTGAAGTGACTACCAAGTACAGTATTCTCATGAATAAATTTAGGGAGGGTTTGAACCGAGAGATGGTATTCTCTGAATAAAGGTGATGAAGTAGAGATGACTTCACAGACACTAACTCAGCTTTGAAATCATCTTCATGAGCTGAATTTGTAGCTCTTCCCGAATTATTTTTAAGGAGCCACACAGATACAAACATTACTGTCCATGGAAGAAAATATCATTATACAAGACTGAAATTTTTTCTGCAGATTTTACATAAAATATACACCTCTAAATCAAAATTAATCAGACATATAAAAATTATAACAATGTTTTTAAGCTGTAAAATTAATTAATAATTTATATAGTGCCAGAAGGCATTTAGATAAAGGACCTGATGGAAAAATACATGAATGCTTAATATATACAATGAAATATAAGCTATAGTGCTATTTTTTAGCATAGAAATTTAAAACAAAAAACCCAATAATTTAAATTAACAAGATGGAAGATGTAAAATAGTCCATGCTCAACATAATTTCTGTTTAGATTTTGAGATGGCAAATGCCATCCCTACTGAATACTTAAGAGAGAAGTTCAGGGACTGGAGTTATTACTTAGTAGTGTGTATGTGTATATGCATGAGGATCTATGTCTGGATACAAAATACCCATTTAAAAGTCAAAGATACACACTTCTGCAATCCCAGCACTGAGGATTTGGGGGAGAGGAAGAACCCATGGATTAGCCTGCAAGGCAGTCTAACAAGTCAGGAGAGATGGCTCAGCAGTTAAGAACATTGTCTCCTAAGAGGACTGGGGTTCAATTCCTAACACCCACACCATAGCTAACAACCACCCATGATTCCAATTCCAGGAGAATCCAATGTTTTCTCCTGACTCCATGGGCATTGCATGACACAGTTGCACTTACAGACATGCAGGCAATACACTCATATATGTAAAATAAAAGTAATAAATAAAAATTTAAAGAATAAGTGGGGGTAATTGAGGAAGACACTTGGTATCAGCCTCTGGCCAGCACATAGACATGCACAGACTGAACATGCCTTATACATACCACACATGCACATTCACAAATAAGGGAAGCAAAAGACTATTTGTTGGGTATAGCAGTAGTATCAATCATAATTACCCATTATCTTTTTTGTTTAAAGGACTAAATAATGAGTTTTGTTTAAAGGACTAAATAATGAGTTTTATTTAAAGGACTAAATAATACCTCCATCTCATGCATCCCATTTCATGAAATCTTGTTAGCTTCTAAATAATTTGAGGTTGATCCATTCTTCATCATCACTACTACCAGCTTCCTACTCTGAGAAACTTTTGTTAGTCAGTGTCCTCTTATTCTTCTCTTATGTATACCTGTACATCCTCTGTGCAGCTGCATACAAAGTAAGATTGTCAGAAGAAAATGCACATCTGGTCTACTTACCAACTCCTAATTTGATCCAGTGACATGGCTCACATACATTGCTTTTCATTATTTTTAATATGGGTGGTTGATATTCACAATTATGATAAGAATTCTAACTTTGGTCTTTTGGGTTGTGAACCTGAGCCTTCAATGGTTCTTCCTTTAATGTCAGCATTTAGGAGGCAGAGGCAATCGGATCTTTGTCAGATTGAGGCCAGCTTGGTCTATATAGAGAGTGCCAGGACAGCTAAGGTTACAGGGAAACATTGTATTAAAAAAAGATTTCTAACTTTATAAAATAGCAGATATAACGTTTAAAATACAACTGCATCCAAGTTTTAAACATTATTTTTAATGCTACTTGATAGATTTTAGTCATATGTATTTTTCATACAATGTGATATGTTCACATGCACGCACACACACACTCACATGTACACAATATGGAATGATACTTATCATTTCTTGTGGTGACAGCATATGTATAGAATTTATTCTTCTAGCATTCTTGACATATGCAATGCATAAATGCATGATTATTAATTCCAGTCACTAGACTGTGGAAAACAAAAATCAGACTTGATTCAACCTGTCTAACTCAACATTTTTATCTTTCTTCTAATCTCTCACCATTCCCTCCCCCAAACCTACTTCTGGGAACTTCTGTTCTACTTTCTATTTCTCTGAGTTCAGTGTTTTCAAAGTCCACATGTAAATGATTCAGTGTTGGTGGTACAGACCCTAAAGTTCATCCACACTTATAGTGTGTTTATGTATGTATGCTTTTATGTATTCTCTTTTTAAAAATTTATTTATTGGGGCTGGAGAGACGGCTTAGCTGTTGAGAGCACAGACTGCTTTTGCAGAGGACCCAGGTTTGATTCCCAGCACCCACATGGGGGCTAAGAACCATCGTTAAGCTGGGTATTGTGGCACATGCCTTTAAAACCAGCACTCGGGAGGTGGAGGCAGGAGGATCGCTGTGAGTTCAAGGCCAGCCTGGTCTACAGGCCTAGTTCCAGGCCAGTTGGGGATACAGGGAGATCCGGTCTCAAAAACACTGAAAAATTATTTATTACTTTTGTTTTATGTGTATGAATATATTGCCCACATATGTGTATGTGCACCTGTGCTGTGCAATGTCTGGGGAGGTCAGAAGGCTTTGGATTCTCCTGGAACTGGAATTACGTTATGACAGATGATTGTTAGCCTCCTTGTGGGTGTTGAGGATTGAACCTGGGGTTCTCTGCAAGAACAGTCAGTGCTCTTAAACACTGAGCCATCTCTCCAGCCCCTGTGCCCTGCTATCTCAGCTATGCTAGGAGCTAAGCAACCCTCCCCCACATCTGCAGACATTTCCAGACCTGCTGTGCTGAGTTCCATTTTCCACACTTCCCAGTGCCCTGCCATCTCAGTTCTCAGACCTGCTCAGATTGTTAGGATCATTGTGCCCCAGGATCTGTGAGCACTTCCAGCCTGGCCTATCAGCCAGTCTGTTTACCTAGCAACCACCCAGCCTATCCTGCTGTTTCACAAGTATGAGGAGTCAACCCTGGAACATCAACTCAAAAGTTGTATCTATCTGAAGAGAAAATTAATCATAAGCATTACCAACAGTGAATCCTGTTGGTAATATATAAATAAAATCTAGACCCATGTCCCCTACCCTTACCCCCAACCCACCAGAGCTCAAGCATTCTGCCAAACATGTTTTTCATCTTTTTCTCAGTCTTTCTCAAAGATGACATCATGAACTTTGCAGGTAAATGGATGGAACTAGAAGATGTTATGGTAAGTGAAGGAACACAGTCCCAGAAAAACAAACGACGAATAGTATCCCTCATCTGTGGATGCTAGCGCCAATTATCTAGCTGTAAGCATTTGTTGTGCAGGGCTCCTTGAGCTTTTGTCCAAGTAGTTGGGAGTGATGCATATTGTAAAGGAAAATAACAACAACCACAACAACAACAACAACAACAACAACAACAGAAAAGACTGCGTCAAAGAACTGACTGAAACGGTGAACTTCTGCTCGAAACAACCACTTTCTAATTGAATATATTGAGTCCCTCATAAGATGGAGTACATACTGGATATTTATATCAAGCCTAGGAGCCTTTATGCTAGACAGGTCACAGGCCATAGTGGAATGCCCAATACCATTATTCTGCTAAACAGATAAGAATATCAAACTCACTCCCAGTTACATTGTTATATTCACAGATTAATGCAACCTTCAGCTCTTAACAGACAAGCTTCCCTATGCAGTACGTGGTGGTGAACCCAGAGATCCACAACTGACCAATGTGCAAAGAATGATAGACTTCAGAGTGCTTATCTTCAGAGGAGTGAACAGGACATCTCTATCAAACTTCTGCCTCTGAAGGCTCTAGTTACATTAGGGAAAAGGGGGCTGCAAGACTGTAAAAGCCAGAAGGTGTGATGACTACAAGGAAATAGATTTCTATACAGCTAGGGAGTTACTCACCTAATCTCATAGCAATGGCATCATCATGCACAAGCACCACATAAGCTCATGCCCTGCCACATACCAGCATACACATGAGGAAGTTAGTAAGAAATCCTTACCTTACCTGAGGGATTATTGGCAACTGATGACTACTGAGAGTTGGAGAGTTCATCTTGTGTAATAGTCAGAATATTTGGGGTGTTTTTGCTTATTTGTTTCTGTCATTTTGAGAGAGAGTTTCTCTGTAGCCACGGTTACCTGAACACACTATGTAGATTAGGCTGGCCTCAATCTCACAAATATATGCCTGCCTGCTTCAGCCTCCTACGTGCTGGGATTAACGGTGTGCACCAGCATGCCCTGCATTCCTTTCATGTTTAGAAACCTCGGTCATCAAGGCTTCTTTTTAGTTCTTACCAAAATGGTCTATCAACTTTCCTTAGTTTCTCAAATCTCAGTAAATGTTAAAATGAAAATATATTAAAAGTTGTAACCATTTCCCATAATTATTTTTTATTTATTGCCAAATGACTGACTAATTCAATCCATGTGCTTCTCCCTTTCTTAATATTCTGCAGTTTTCTACATGCTATTACCATACTAATGCAAAGGTACTTATGTAGGTCACCAGGGACCTCCTGATGGCCAAATCAAGTCTAACTTGTGTGTGTCATTCTATTTAACCACTTAAATTCATTAAATGGTGTAAACTTTAGCTTTCTTTCAAAACCCTCCTCTTATTATTTAGTACACCATTGCCCCTAATCCACCCTGTTACCAGAATATCATATTCACAATATCATTTCTCCTTACAAATCTGCTCAGTTGGCAGACTGCCGGACACATGAACACCAGGATAAGCATGCTGTGACTTAATACAAAATCATAAACTTACTTAAAATATTATGAAAGGTTTTTAAGTTTTCTTTGTATAATTCGATATCACGGTTCCCAAGTGTGAACTTTGTTGATGATAATGTCATGTCACAATGCCAAAAGGTTGGACGTGCCTGCCAGCACTTACCTGAAAGGCCTACAATATTTAAAGCTTGACATAACCAGTAACAACTGTTTTATAACCTGTTCTAACCTTTATTCCTTGGCCTCAAGCTTCCTTCTTTTATATTTGCATGGAGTCAATGATAAATTTTGTCAACCACTGCCTGGTTTGCTTTGTCCTTTTGCTGTTTTCTGTACTTGGCACAGACTCAGTTACGTACCTCCTGTGAAACCAGTCTTAACAGAGGCAAAGAAACTAGCCTTAAAATACATAGAGGAAGTTTACAAAAAAGCTCCTTCCTTGAAATAGGCATCCCAAATTATAGCCATTCTTATCCCAAAGTGTCTTCATTGAACCATCTGTAAATCTGGATATCAGTTTTACCAGTAATCTACTTTTCAAGGTTTTCTTCCATAAATTCTATCACATTCTCCCATTCCCACTGAATCTGTGGAACTTATATCAGAAATTCACTCACATTCATATGCTTTAAATGATTCTCTATTGCTTCCTGTCTGTATGTGATTGGTAATGTTCATGTTTCCATAGAATCATATGTACTCCCAGAACTCTCACAGGGATTGACAGCTCCTCCAGAGATCAGCAGATCACAGTGTTTTTTTTTTTTTTAAGTTAATTTTTATTGAGCGCATTTCACACAACATTCCTTAATCAAATTTAGACTCATTCCCCCATCCATGCCCACCCCTCGTGCCCCCCGCCCCCTGACAGAGCTCATGGATTCTGTCATACATGTTAAGCCCTGTCTTGCATCTTTTTCTCAGTCTTTTATAACCTTTTTAATGCAGAAATTTACTGTTTTGGGCAGTTCTTTGAAGAGGTTTTACTCTCTTTTTTTGTTCCCTTTAATTTTTTATATAATTTTTTTTATCGTTATTAAACTTTTTCCACAGGTCATACATCATTTCTCAATCTAATCTAGAATTGCTTCACTTTCCAAGCCCCCCACTCCACCTGAGTCCCTGCACTCTGCTATACATGTCTTGTATCTTTTTCTGAGTCTTTTCAGAGTTTTTTTCAGTTCTCTTGTTGTTCTCTCCAACTTGTATTGCTAATATATATATATATATAGTTTTATATATATATAAATACATATATATATAAATACATATATATATACATAATACATATATATATATATATATATATATACATACGCACATATCACTTGAATTGGAAGATTTTTTTTTCCTAAAAGATGTTATGTTTTCCTTAAGGAAGTGCTTGAAGGTTCCTCCTTGGCAATCCCAAACAACTATCAATCCTGCAGTTTTGCTCCACATTGGGGTCTTTCCCTCCCATGGTCCCCCAAATGAAGTCCAGTAAGTGCATGTCCTATCTTGATCCCTTGCATTGGCCTCCATGATACAGCCCAGGTAGTCCAACAATGACAGTCTATGTTCTTATGAGACTGACATCCCCTTAGCTGTTTAGTCCACAAGCTGAGTATCTCAGTAGTCCCCATCTGACACTGAAGGTTTGGAGGATTCTTGGAGAGACGTGAGTCCTCAGTCCATATTGGAAGGTTAAAAAGCTCTGTCTCATGTCTTTGAGGAGTGCCAAAAGTGGTGGCAACCATGGAGTAGATGCACTTGCCAGTAAGAATTGAAGACAGGCCAAACAACAGTACTCTTTCTTTTTTCTTTTTGTCTTTTTACTAAGCTCTCAAGTTCTACGTCTGTAGTACAGTTTCTCTAGTCTTACTGATTATTTATATCTGGTTGTACTTTCTTTTTGGAAAAAGGAAAAGTTAGCTAACTACACAGTTAGCCCAGACTAACCAAGGTTTTTGTTTTCTCAAGGTCACTTGAGGATCTGGTCCTTAGGGGTCTCATGGGGTTTTTTGAGGGGAGGAGGGTCGGAGCCCCTTGCTCCTTTCAGCTTTTCATTTACCAGTTCCATCCACTTGAGGAAAAAAAATCAGGTTTTGCTAGACCAGGCTTCCTTTTCTGAAGCATGAGCAGACTTTTCTCTTTATAGACTGGACACTGGCTGAAGTCCCATAGTGGATCTCCGAGACCTCCCTGAACAGGAAGACTGGTGACCCACATGTGTAGGACATTTCACGAGATGCCCCCATGCATAATCCCCTAAGACTTGGTTGACCTTTGAGGGTAAGGAACAAAGTTATTCTTTAGGTCCCTCAGCCAAATTGGTATGGGAATTAAGTATGGTCATTAAGCACCCAGAAAGTCTATGTTGCACCAGCCTGTTACATTGCACCTATATTAAAATTGTGTCCTTTGGAAGCAAACTGTGTGTTATTTCCATATCATATTTCTTGATTCACGTCTTCCCATTTTAATCCTATAATACTCTAAAAGATGCACACTTACCCTCCATCATGTACCAAAAACCCAAGGTCTGAAAATAAATGCTATGTCAGCTCTAGAACTTGTTTAGGGATTCACAATGCAAGAGCACAGTTGTCTTTAGATCATGAGGAATATAACATTAACGTTGTGCAGTTTGTCTTACAACTAGGTACTGGGTACTAGCATCCACAGATGAGGGACACCATCTTTTGTTATTCTGGGATTGTTGTACTTCACTTAGGATAAAATCTTCTAGTTCCATCCATTTACCTGCAAATTTCATGATGTCATCTTTCTTTTTTCTTTTTACTTTTTTTATTTTCATATGTGTATGAATGTACTGTCTGCATGCAGGTTTGTGCACCCGTGTTGTGCAATGCCGAGGAGGTCAGAAGAGGGCGTCAGATTCCCCTGGAACTGGAGTTAAAGATGGTTTTCAGCCACCATGTGGGTGCTGGGGCTCGAACCTGGGTCTTCTGCAAGAGCAGTTGGTGCTCTTAACTGCCAGGCCATCTCTCCAGCACCGATGTCATCTTTCTTTACTGCTGCATAGAACTCCATTATGTAGATGTACCACATTTCTCTATCCACTTGTAAGCTGAGTGGCACTTGGGTTGGTTCCAGGTCTTCGCTATTGTGAAGAGAGCTGCAGTAAATATAGCTGCACATGTATCTCTGTGATAGGAAGAGTGTGATGGATATATTACCGGAGGTAGTAAGGCTGGGTCAGGTGGGAGGCTCATTTTGAGTTTTTTTTTTTTTTTTTTTTTTTGCGGTTTTTAGCCTCAGCCTTTAATGGCTGCTCTATCCGTGGGAGGCTCATTTTGAGTCTTTTAAAGTTTCTCCATGCTTCTTTCCATAGTGCTTGTACAAGTTTGCATTCCCACCAGCAGTGGATGAGTGTTCCCCTTTCCCCACACCCTCTCCAGCATTTAGTATCATTTGTTTTCTTGATCCTTGATAGCCTTATGGGGTGAGATATCTTAAAGTGGTTTTAATTTGCATTTCCTTAATTATTAGCGATGTTAAACACTTTTTAAGATTTTTCTCAGCCATCTCTATTTCCTCACTTGTGAAGTCTCTGCTCAGCTCTTTATCTTTCAAGTGAGTCATTTATTTGTTTTCTTACATCTTTGTTTTTTGAGTAGATTTCTGGAAGTTAATGCTCTGTCAGATGTATCATCAGTGAAGGTTTCCTCCCACTCTGTGGGTTTTCTCTTCACTTCCCTGATTGTTTCTTTTGCTGTACAGAAACTTTTGAGTTTAATAAGTTCCCACATGTCAATTGTTGACCTTATATCCTGTGCAGCTGCTGTATGATTTAGAAAGTCTTTTCCTTCACCTATGTCTTGTAAGTTGCTGCCAACATTTTCTTCTATCACCTTCAGAGTTCTGGGTTTCACATTGAGGTCTTTGATCCATTTGGATTTGATTTTTGTACAGGGTGAAAGGTGGGGGTTTAATTTTATTTTTCTACAAGTGGTGATCCAGTCCCAACACCACTTGCTGAAGGTGCTATCTTTCCTCCATTGAATCTTTTTGGCCCCATTTTCAAATATGAGGTGGATGAAATTGTATGTGCTCAAGTTTGGATCTTCAGTTTTGTTCCATTGGTCTACAGGTATGTTTTTGTGCCAGGAACAGGCTGTTTTATGACTATAACCCTGTAGTATAATTTGATGTCTAGTATAGAAATCCCCCTTGTATTGCTATTTTCACTCAGGGTTGCTATGACTATTCAGGGTCTTTTGTTGTGCCATATGAATTTAAGATTTCTTTCCAAGGCTGAGAAGAATGTCCTTGGGACTTTAATTGGAATTGAGTTGAATTGGTATATTAATTTGGGTAGAATGGACATTTTTACTATATTAATTTTTCCAATCTATGAGCATGGGAAGTATTTCCATCATCTGATGGCTTCTTAAATCTCCTTCTTAGGAGTGTATAATTTTTGTTGTAGAGATCTTCGGTGGTTTTGGTTATTTTATTCCTAGGGATTTTATTGTTTTTGAGGCTATTGTGATTGGGAAGGTCTCCTTGTATTCATCCTTCAGTTGCTTGTTGTTGGTGTAAAGAAAGGCTACTGATTTTGTATCCCATCACTTTACTGAAATTCTTAATCCTTTCTAAGATCTTTCTGGTGGAGTTTTTAGCATCCCTTAGGTAAACTATTATATAGTCTGCAAAAAGGGATAGTTTTTTTTTCTTTTTTTTTTTTTTTTCAGAGCTGAGGACCGAACCCAGAGCCTTGAGCTTGCTAGGCAAGCGCTCTGCCACTGAGCTAAATCCCCAACCCCAACTTCCTCTTTTCCAATTAGAATTCCTTTAATTTCCTTTACTTGCCTTATTGCCCTAGCCAGTGTTTCAAGCACTATATTGAAGCGGGGGGGTGACAAGGACAGCCTTGATGGGTTCCTAACTTTATAGGGAAGCCTTCTAACTTTTCTCGATTTAGGATGATGCTGGCTGTGGGTTTCTTATATATATCTTTGATTATGTTGAGGAATGATTCTTCCAGTCAAATTCCCACTAGTACTTTAATCAGGAAGGGATGCTAGATTTTACTTTTTCTGCATTAATTGAGATGATCATGTGGTTTTTGTCCTTCAGTCCATTTATATGTTTTATGATATTTACTGATTTTCATATGCTGAACCATCCCTGCATCTCTGGTTTGAATCCAACTTGATCATGGTGAATGATCTTTTTGATGTGGGTCTGTATATGGTTTGCAAGTATTTTGTTGAGAATTTTGTCATCTGAGTTAATTAATGAGATGGTTCTGTAGTTCTCTTTTTTTGGTTGCATCCTTGCCTGGTTTTAATATTAAATCGATGCTGGCTTTGTAGAAGGAATTTGGGAGATTTCCCTTTACTTGTATCTTTCTGAACAGTTTGAGTAACAATGGTTGTAAGTCCTCTTTAAATGTTTTATAGAATTCTGCTCTGAAAACATCTGGACCTGGGCATTTTTTAGTTGGGATGTCTCTTATTACATTTTTTCAATTTCTTCATATATTATGGGTCTGTTTAAGCTGTCAATCTCTTCTTGGTTTAGATTTGGCGATTCCCAGGATGGCAGATATTGACACATTTCTCTTAGGTTTTCAAATATAGTAGAGTATAGGTTTTTGAAGTATTCTCATATAATTGTCTGGATCTTTTCATTGTCTGTTGTGATGCTTCCCCTTTCTTCATGAATTCTATTGATCTAGAGTTGCTCTGTCTTTCTTTTGGTTAACTGGGCTAGGGGTCTGTCTATCTTTTTATTCTCTCAAAGAAGCAACTTTTGGATTCATTGATATTTTGTATTGTTTTCTTTGTTTCTATTTCATTGATTTCTGCTCTGATTTTCGTTATTTCTTCCTGTCTGTTGCATTTTGGGTTTATTTGTTGCTGTCTTTCAAGTGTTTTTAACTGCAGTGTTAGCTCATTTATCTGTGACTATATTAAAAAAAAAAACAAAAACAGAAAACTGTTTTTTTTTTTTTTTTTAATATAGGCACACAGGGCTATAAACTTCCCTCTTAGGATTGCTTTTAAAGTGTCCCATAGGTTTTACTGTGTTGTACTGCTATTGTCTTTTAGTTCCAGGATTGCTTTTATTTCTTTCTTTCTTTCCTCCTTGACCAATTCATTATTTAGGAGCATGTTGTTTAATCTCCATGTGTTCGTGTAGGTAGCAGGGCTTATCCTGGTGTTGATATAGAGCTTTATTGAACTATGGCCTGATAGAGTGCATGAAATTATTTCAGTTTTTTTATGTTGGTTGATTTTTTTCTGTGTCCATGTATGTGGTCAATTTTGGAGAATGTTCCATGGGATGCTCAGTAGAAAGTATAATCTCTAGTGCTTGGGAGGAATATTCACAATATGTCTGTGAGGTCCATTTCCTGTATTGTATTGTTCAGTTCAGATGTCTTTCTGTTTATTCTTTGTCCAGTTGATGGGTCCAAAGGACTCAGTGGGGGTATTAAAGTCCCCTACTATGAATGTGCTGGGGTTAATTTGTGTCTTGAGGTCCCGTAGAGTTGTATTTATAAAGTTTGGTGCACCAGAGTTCTGTTCATATATATTCATGATTGTGAAGTCTTCATGGTTAATTTCCCCTTTGATAAGGATATAATGGCCCTCTTTGTCTCTTCTAATTGCTTCTACTTTGAAGTCTATTTTGTCTGATATTAAGATAGCAACTCATGCTTTCCTTTTGGTACCATTTGCTTGGAATATTTTTTTTTCATCCTTTCACATTAAGTTGATGCCTATCCTTGAGGGTGAGATGGGTTTCTTGTAGACAGCATATTGATGGATTCTGTTTCCTAATCCATTCTCCCAGTCTATGCTTCTGGATTGGGGAGTTTAGTCTATTAATATTTAAGGTTAAAATTGAGAGGTGTGTGTTGTTTCCTTTCACCTTATTATCCATTTGCATTTTTTGTGTAGATTTCTACTTCTGCATTTCTGCTTTTATTAATTTCTCTTTCAAGTTGCCTGGGGGTAGTTGCTCCTCTTCTCTGTCCTTTGAATTGCTTTAAGTATTTTCTGAATGTTTGGTTTTCCTGACATGTATTCTTTCATCTTGTTTATGTCATGGAAGATTTTTCTCTTTCCCTCAACTAGAATTGACATTTTTTCTGGGTATAGTAACCAGGGTTGGCATTTATAGTTGTTTAGCACTGGGAATTCTTTGGTCCACGTTCTTCTTGCTTTCATAGTTTGCAGTGAAAAGTGAGCTGTAATTCTGATAGGTTTCCCCTTTTATGCAACTTGTTTCTTTTGTCTTGTGGCTTTCATTTTTTTGTCTTTGTTTTGGCCGTCTATCATTAAACTATGATATGGCAGGGGGAGTTTCCTTTCTGGTCTAGTCTATTTGGTGTTCTATGTGCTTCTCGTATTTGTATGGACTTGTCTTTTTAATTTGGTGAAATTTTCATCTATTTTTCTGTTGACAATCTGACCAATACCATTCTCTTGGGATTCTTCTCCTTCCTCTCTCCCCTCAATGCGGAGGTTTCATCTTTTTATGTTTTTATTTTTTATTTTTTGATGGGTGCTTTGTGCATTTCATACATCATTTTCCAATTCAGATCAGGCATATTTCCCTTTCCCTTTCCCCCTACCCCCACCCCATCCCAGATCATGCATTTTGCCCTAACTGTCCTGCATCTTTCTCTCAGTTTTTTTTTTCATTTTTTAGCTATAAGTGATGACCCATGAGTACAAGCATCCTTCATATGAAACCAATTTGCAGGCTGTTGTGCCCAAACCCCCACAGCCCCACCATCCAGCAGGGGGTGAGGGGTTGTATGTTCAATCAAGTTGATCAAATGAGTGTCCAGACTACATTGCTGTAGTTTCACCATTCACCCCAATCGCAGCCCTTACATTCTACCACGCCCCCTCTTCCGCAGATTGTTCCCTAGGCTTAGAAAAGGGGCACAGGTGGATGAGAAGCAAAACAGTCCACTCTCTCTGGAGCTGTTGTCTTGGACTCTGGTCAATTCTGGCTGTTTCCTTTCATGGGCTGACAGTTTGTCCAGGAATAACCTTTCGATCCTACTAATGAAGCACAAGCAATTAGATATATAGGTATTTAAACAGCACTAATAGTTATGGTAGGTTACTTTGGTATAGACACATATGTTTGGATGATATGTTAATCCATGAATTACATTTTTTCCTGTTAAATATGACAGGGTCTTACTGTGGCTTATAACATCTCCTAACCTGTAGAGGATGTAAGCTTGTGGCATCAGCCATGGGTTATTCCTCCAAGGAGAGAGCCAATAGCCAATTAGGTTTGGGATATACAGGCATATGGCTGCCTCTGCTGCACAGTATTTCCAGGCAGGTGAGGTGTAGCTGGTGCTGACGGTGGAGTCTTGCTTGACTCAGGGAGACCCGTATTTGCTTTATTGGTTTAGTGGCCTTTGGTAACACTCTCTGGTATTCCAGAGGCCATCTGTACACTTGCATGTGTGGTCTCAATACATCTTTCCCATGTTAACATCAGGTCTTCGGCAGCAGGGCCTTATCGCCTCTCTTCTTGCAGGTATCCCAGTTTAGAGGCAAGGAGCCTTTACCTTTTGTGGGGCCTTGGATCCCCTGGCCAACATCTCCCTGGTAGAATAATCCATTGCTGATGTCAGAGCTCCTGTATTAATATATTTTGCTTAAGTGCATAGCTTAAGGAATTTAGTATTATATTTGGTTCTGAACAGAGAATAATCCTTTTCACAGTTCTTATGTCTATTAGTCAATTAAAGAAGGCAGTTTTACTGGTTTTATAAGAGATTACCTCTATAATAGTTGTCTCCAATTTACAGTTGGAGAGCGACCTCATCATCATCATCTTTCTCTTTTTTCTATGGGCGGAGGCAAGAAAGTCTCTCATATCAAAACCTTGGGGCACCTAGAAGGTAAGTTTCATTAGGACTCATTATAAATAGTTGTTACAAGTAGGATCCACAGAGGGGTTTGATGTTTATAGCAATCTGATCATCTTTTCATAGTATCCCACATTTCCTGGTTGTTCCATTTTTGTGTAGTTTTAAATTTTTTATAAACTTTACTTGAGCTTTTTAGTTGTTCTGTTTTATCTTCTAGGTCTAATACTCTTTTTTCTGCTTCCTCCATTCTGCTTCTGAGGCTTTTTCCCATTCTTTCCTCTTGATTGGATGAGTGTTCAATTTCCTTTTTCATTTCTTCCTGTGTTTTCTTTACTATTTCCACTTACTTTTGGAGCTTCTCAATCTTTTCTTGTAGCTCCTTGTTTTGCTTGTTTTCCTTTTTCATTTGAGCGTGGGATCTGAAAAGATCTGAAAACATCCCATGCTGAAATGAAAAAGGAAATTTCCTTCTGGAGTTTGTAATTTTCTCCCTCTAGCTCTTTCAGGAATCTATCATTTTCTCCTTTTAGTTCTTTCTGAAGTTCATTCTTGTCTCCCTCTAGGTCCTTTCTGAGTTTTTCATTCTCTCCCCTTAGTTCTATGATTTCTTTGAATATGTCTGTGATTGTTATTCTATGATCTGTGTCCTGGGTTACCTCTAGGGAGATCCCATTGTAGTAGTCCTCCACAGGCTCCATAGAGTTTGGTGTGGAGTTATTCTGCTTTTCCCATCTTGTTCTTTCATTGAGCTCTAGGCATGTGGTTTGCCTTTTACCTGTATTATGATGTGAATCTTGAATGCCTCTGCACCTTCTTGAAGGATTGCTTTCCTTTGATTCTTTCAGGTGACTTCATTGTACTCTTGATATATATGGAGTGTTGACTTGTCTAAGTTTTAGCCTTTCAGTTTTGGTTATATATTGGAAAGTATATTTCACTCTTCCTTTTCTGTTCTGCAAGAGCTGGGTGGGTAACCACCCAGATGACACCTTCTGAACACTGTTTTCCCTCTACTGCCAGCCATTCTCTCCTGAGTTCCAGTTCTTGGACAGGGATGGGGGGGTGGGGGAGGGGTTGAATCTAGTCTCCCAGCTCCCAGAACCCTCTGGGCCAATGTGCCATACCCAGCATACTCCACCCCCAGCTGCTCATCCAGCACACACTCCGCCTCCAGCTGCTCAGGCAGTGTTTGTGTTTGAACCGCAGCTCCCAGCTCCCACAACCCTCTGGGCCAACACGCAGGTCCACACGCACTCTGCCCCCCAGCTGTTTGGACAGCAGTCTGTGTTCAAACCTCAGCTCCCAGGTCCCAGAACCCTCTGGGCTAACATGCTGGTCTGCACACTCCACCCCCAGCTTTTCGGGCAGCAGTCTCATAGCCATTCTTATCCCAAAGTATCTACATTAAACAATCTTTGTTGTTCATATCTGTAAAACTGGATATCAGTTTTACCAGTAATCTCCTTTTCAAGGTTCTCTTCCAAAAATTCTATCACGTTCTCCCATTCCCACTGAATCTGTGGAACTTACATCAGAAATTCACTCACATTCATATGCTTTAAATGATTTTCTATTGCTTCCTGTCTGTATGTGATTAGGAATGTTCATGTTTCCACAGAATCATATGTACTCCCAGAACTCTCCCGGGGACTGACAGCTCCTCCAGAGATCAGCAGGTCACAGCGTTTCTTATGGCTCTGATAAGTAGAAGAATTGTAGGAGGAACTTTAAAAAAATATTTATTTTGTTTTATGTGTATGAGTGTGTGTGTTGCCTACATGTATGTAAGGACACTCATGTCGTGCAATATCTGCACATGATGGAAGAGAGTGTTGGATTCTCCTGGAACTGGAGTTATGGATGGTTATTCCCCACCATATGGATGCTGGGAATTGAACCCTGATCTGCTGCAAGAGCAGCCAGTTGCTCTTAACCTCTGAGCCATCTCTCCAGCCCTAGGAGGAAATTCTGAAAAGAAGATTTTCAAAAAATTTGTTTCCTCTAGCACGTTTCTGATAGATTTATTAGAGTGGACACATGATAACTCTACCAACAATGAAAGGTAAAGGCATGTACATTGTAGTCATTCCTGGGATCAGCTTACAGTTAGAATCATATAGGTCACATGATGGGATCGCATTGGAGATGCCCTGGCAACTAGACACTGATAAAGGATTCCATTAGTGGAATGGCAAGAAAATCCAATATGATCATTACACAGCGAACTCATAAGGGCTTGTTTAGCTCTAGACACAGAGTTGACAGGTGAGGCTACAGAAATAGGGAGGGCTTGCTTCAGTAACAGAGATGATTCCTCCATCCAAAGGGAGACAGGAAACATTGATTATGGGAAATACGTGTACCTGGCTAATGCAAGGTTGCATAATACCCATAAATGAATAGGATGCATGATAGACACTTAATTAGTTGGCAAAGACACTGTTAAGACACAGAAGAAGCAAAATCGGATGAAATTCTCTGGGCTAAGTCTTCTGATTCCATTGAATATTTGTGAAGCTTCGTGTCTACGGAGCATGGGGAGATCTAATGAAAGTGGCTAGAATCAGTTCTGTGAGAAATCAGTGACTGCAGCCTAAAATACTCAAATGGGCTTGTCCTCCATAAAATACCCAAACGGGCTTGTCCTCCCTACCATGTTTCCCTTGGAGGAATCCGATCATCTTAAGGCATAGTCAATTCCCATTTAATTTGTAAAGTAAAAAAAGTTGATAATGCCAAGAATGTCATCACATAAGCCTACAATGCAAGGTGACAGTTACCATGTGCTAAGTCCTACACTGTATGGTATCAGATACCATAGCATACCTAGGCTATTAAGATGTGCATGAACTCAGGTGGGGTAGGGGGCATGGAAGGGGAAATAAGTCTAGTTCGGAGTGTGAAATGATGTATAAAATGCATAAACTTCAATAAAAATATTAAATGTAAATATTTTTAATGTTTTTTAAAAAGATGTGTTCTTAAATAAAATTCACAAAAATACATATCTTTCAAAATTGTAAAAAAAAAGAAAAAAATTATTTAGAACAATTGCATGGCACAATTTTACTGTTGATACTGACTAAATTTGAGTTTGATGCTATCTACATAAAGATAAAAATTATTACAGAGGAACTGACTCAGAAGCTAGGTAAGACAAAGAGCGATTTATTTGGAAGAAATTGTATCACACACTTTGCAAAGTTTTATATATGTGACCCTAGAGGGACAATGATCAAATCTCCTTCAAACAACATTTTAACATATCAACCCTTTCTCCTTCTAGTAGTATATTTCACTGATATTGGCCACAATTGGTCAAAGTATGTGTACTATCTTAAAGAAAACTTTGAATGCCTGAGTCCAGAATGCCTTTATGGCCTATAAATAAGCTTGGATGTTTCTGAAAAACTTACGATATGTAAAAATTTTTTAAATGTATTCTGCAAGAAATAGATGTATTAAGGCCATCTATATATTTATTGCCACCAAATAAATAGGTTTCCAAAATTTCTAGGTTTATCTTCATATATAAATGTAGAGGTAACTCATATCAAATGTGGTTTGTTCTAAATACAACTTTAATTTGTGGCATTTATTTTATGTTTCCAGTACAAAAGTAAAGCACACATAAGCAAATATAAGTAGCATATACGAAGTAGCATAAAAATGCAAAATATATCCAACGCTTTCAATATTTCTAGCTTTTAGTTTCTATAAATTGAAAAAAGTTCTGTTCCACAAGAAAATAGCAGCAACTCAATATTAAAAATAAATATTCCTGTAATAAGGATTACTTCAGCACTTGTAGCAGCATAACAAAATTTCAGATATTTTTCAAGGTCAGGGCTTCATTCGTTTAACAAGATGCAATATAATAATCTGCTCATTTCTGAATGGTTATGAGTATCAGAGTCATGCTATGAACTTGGGGCTTAAATCTCTCCGAATCTGGAGATTGAACGCACATCGAAGTGTTTCCAGGACCATGTTCCCCCTGAAGTCTTTAGGGAGGGGACCATCCTGACTTTTCCAAGGTTCCACTGGCTACAGAAAACTCTTCTTTTCCTTTGATAGTAGGATATCACTTCAAACAGTTTCTACCTTCATGTGACTGGGTTCCTTGTGTGTGTCCTGCCTCTTGTTTCTCTTCTTGGGAGCATAGTAGCCATATTGAATTAAGGGCTCAGCCTGGAAGATTGATGACATCATGTTAAGTGAACAATTACATCAGTAAAACAATGTCTTTCCTCTTAGGTTGCATTCTAAGACTCTGGAAAGGATATAGAGTTTGGGGGGAAACAATTCAACCTAGCACACTAAACAACTTTTATACAGTTAAAACTCCTTCTTAGGAAAAAAATAACACCTTGTCTTGATGACCATATGATTAGACATTAAGAGATTTTCGCTTTTACATTTAACTTACACTGAGTCTATTCATTCTACAATCTATGAAAATATTAAATATTTAGATTTAACTTTATTTAATATCAGCCAAAAAGCCACTGATCTAAGTGGGTGAAGCCATTTACTGTAATTGTCTTTATAGGTTTGATGAAAGAGAAATATAATATTTGTGAAGGGATGGATGATGTGTTAATGGGGTTAATCAGTCTGATGAGTAGAATTATGGCTGAGGTGAAACGTCTTAAAGCAATAGCCTTTGAAGTCAAGTACTTGAAATATCTCATTTCTTCAAAAATTCATGAGAACTGTCATCAAGGTTAAGAAATTTAGCTGTATTTCATAGTAACTAACTTTACTCTCTTATTACTTAAGTACTTACTGAACATGAACTTTTTAGGTGGCTCCATACAAGATAACAGAAGAGAAAGGCAAACAGCCTACATTTTTCTGGAAAATCTCCTGAAAACCTATATCCTAGAACTTTCAGTGATAAGCATATATGGATATATGTTTATATATGAATATTTAAATGCCTTCATAGTTTCTTAACACAAAAAAGAGTTCTGAGAATTTTACTTAACTTTCATATCTAAGGTTTCTTTTTAATTTTATTTATTTTTTTATGTGTATGAATGTACTGTCTGCATGTAAGTTTGTGCACCCATGCCATGTGATGCCACGGAGGTCAGAAGAGGGCGTCTGATTCCCCTGGAACTGGAGCTAAAGATGGTTCTCAGCCGCCATGTGGGTGCTGGGGATCAAACCTGTGTCCTCTGCAAGAGCAGTTGGTGCTCTCAACCACTAGGCCATCTCTCCAGCCCCCATATTTAAGGTTTAAAAACTAGCCTTAAGCTATGAGAGAGAACATGTTTGTGTTTCCAGTCTGGGCTACCTTACTCAGGAGGATGGTTTCACATTCCATCAATTTACCTGTGCATTTCATTATTTAGTCTTTTTTAATGGTCTTTTTTTATTAATTTTATTTATTTCTGTATGTGTATGAATGTACTGTCTGCATGCAAGTCTGTGCACCCGTGTCGTGCAATGCCGCAGAGGTCAGAAGACGGTCTCAGATTCCCCTGGAACTGGAGTTCTCCTGGAATTGGAGTTTCAGACGGTTCTCGGCCACCATGTGGGTGCTGGGGATTGAACCTGGGTCCTCTGTAAGAGCAGTCGGCGCTCTTAACTGCTAGGCCATCTTTATTTTATTTGTATGAGTATATTGCCTGCATATATGTGCTTCTTTGTTGGGCAGTTCCCACAGAGGCCAGAAGAGGGCACTATATTCCCCTGGAACTGGACTTATAGATGGTTGTTAGCTGCCACATGAGTGCTGGGAATGGAACCTGGGTCTTCTATAACAGCAGCCATTGCTCTTAACCACTGAGTCATCTCTCCAGCTCTTATTATTTTCACTTTATAAAAGCTGAATAACATTCCATTGTGGACCACACCTTCATTATCCATTCATCAGTTGAGGAACATATAAGTTGTTTACAATTTCTAAATTTTATGGAAAAGGTGGCAATGAACATAGATAAACAGGTGTTTCTGTAGTTGGGTAAAGAGTCTATTGGGAGTGTGCCCAAGAGTGGTATGCCTCAGTCATATGGTAGATCAGATTTTAGCTTTCTGAGGAATATCCACAATGATTTCTATAGTGGCTGTACCAGTTTGCACACTCACCCTCAGTAAATAGGCATTCCCTTTCTCCACATCCTCACAAGCATTTTCCATTGTTTATTATTTGGTTATGTATGTTCCAATTAGAAAATTCACAGTGATCAGGAAACTAAGTGGCCATGGATGTCAAGGGTGGAATTCTTCCTGGCGGGGAGATAGAAGGTAGTGATATGAAGGGGAAAGAGGAACATGGTAGGAAGGGTTAAATGAGGAATGAGAAGCCAGGGGACAGAGGGAGTAGGGGAGGGATAGGTAAAACTAAAGGTCTTTAAAAACCTGTATGGAAACCTACCACTATAGAAGCATCTTAAATTTCATATACATTATAACAAGATTAAAAGGAGTTATCTTATAACATGGGGACACTACTTCTAGACACCACTGACCAATGAAAAAAATCTCAGTGTCAAGAGTGAACTCCCTCCTGTTAAGCCATTAAGCAGAGATCCCACGTAACCCCAAACAATACAGACGACTCTTCTTGCTGTAGGTTACTTACCAGAAGTTGACAGTAAGACCATATTGCTGAAGCCGCTATAGACATAGCCATAGAAAAAACAAGGAGAAATCATGTTGGTACTGACTTCAAAAGCTTCATCTCTACAGGCTAGCTTTCATAGTGCTAGTAGGTGGCATACATGGTACTGGAGGGAAAAATAATCATTAGTTTTATCCAGCTGTGAATTCTACATGCTTCAACAACTGGCTTGGCAAGATATGCCTGCTGGTGAAATAATGGCACAAATATTATGGGACTAATCAACCACTTTTTAATTACTGTTATTATTATTTATATGTTGAAGCCCATAAATGACATTGATATTAAGTATAGGAACCTTGGGCCAGGAAGGTCACAGGACATAGGGGAGAACTTAATACTAGTTTTCTACTAAACAGTTATGGTATCAAACTGGCTACTCATGACATATTGTTATACCCATGGATTAATGCATCTCTCAAGAGAGAAATTTCCTTATGTAGGAGATCTTGATTAACACAGAAACCCACAACTGGCCAAAGTTCAGAGAATAAGAGGGTATACAGTGCTTATCCCTGTACAGGACACCTATATCAGAATCCTGGCCCCCAAGACTCAGCTATCACTGGGGAAAAATGAGTTTAAAGATTGTATGAGCCATGGGTGGTGGATGACCATAAAGAGACAGAGTTTTCCAGACAGATGGGCACGTATTCATTTTAATTCTCAGTAACAATGACACATATAAAAGTCCAGTGGAAGCTCAAACCAGATAAACCCAGCATAAACATGAAGAAATGGGTAAGAAAGTCCAAACCCACCTGAAGAAATGGTGGCAATCAATATCTCCTGGAAGGGAAAAACACAGTCTACTTCAAACAGGGTAAGTTAAATAGGCTCTAGTGGATAGACTCACACTGAAGGACATTTGGTGACACAAATTAGGCTCCATATGCCTTATTACACACACACGCACACACATTCACACAAATAAAGTACATTAAATTGAGTATGGTACAATAAGGGGAGATTTGAATAGGGGAGAGGATTTAAATATCATCAAATTATATTCTATGAAAATCACAAAATTTCAGTAAATAAAATAACTTCAATTAAAATGAAATTGGATAGCTGGGCATAGTGGCACATGCCTTTACTCCCAGCATGTGTAAAGCAGAGGCAGGTTGATCTCTATTAAGTTCTAAGCCACCCTGGTCTACATAGCAAGTTCCAGGGCACCTGGGCCTACAGGTAGATCTCAGATGACCAAAAAGAAAAAAAAAATACCAAAGGATGAAAGGATTTAGAGGAAAAAATGTGGTACTGAATTCAATGTCTTAATACATATATCAATCATACTTATAAATTTTTTATGTTAATTATACTAATTTCACATTGATTTGAAATAAATTCTTTTATTTTTATTTTATGTGTATGTGTGTATTGGATACATATGTACCTGTATACCTGTGCTGTGCAATGGAACAGGAAAGAAGAGGGTCTTGGATCCCCTGGAATTGGAGTTATAGATACTTGTTAACTGCCATATGGGTTCTGGGATTTGAACTCGAGTCTTCAGTAAGAATAATTAGTGCTCTTAACCACTGATCCATCTTGCCAGCCCCTGAAACAAAATTTTAAAGTGAACTGTTTTGGTCTTTGTTTTTTTTTTAATCTGAATTCACTTTTTTATATGAATGCTCTGACAGAGCTTTAAGATTCTAAGTATTTTTTATTATATCTCTCACAGGAAATTTAGATTTCAATAGTTTATTTCTGTTTACTAAAGAGCCCTATTTATTTAAAGTTCGACTTACTTACCCATACTTGAAGCTACTCATCTAGTCAATGAGAACTTCCTGGTAGTTACATTTACTATTTGAGGAATTTCACTATCATTTAGCAATTCCTGCTTTGGAAACTTTGAGAAACCCAGGCTTCAGATGACTGTATGACACAGCATGAAGGCGACAGTTTTTCTTTCCCTATGTAATTTCTGGTGTTGTATCTATAGATGACATTGTGTTGAAAGGTATACTAGTGTAGTTTGTGGTAAAGGTGATCAAATCAATAACAAGATTGATCATAAAATTCATAAAGCAGAAAATCCTGTTGTAGTCTGCATATCTCATATCACTTATTTCATGAGAGAATACAGCCATTCGTTTTTCTTTTAAAAAGAGAAGTTGGTTTAACATGAGAGTTAATACAGTTATTTATTGAGCTGTTTTTTCAATAAATATTTATAGTTATTGAGTGGCCATGAGGCAGGCACTGCTCTCTGCACTTGGAATGTGTCAGCTGAAGATACTACATTTGAGGATCTTATGCTTTTGCATTAGTAAAACAACAACTAATAAACATGATATGCAAAATTTTATATTTTGTAAATATATTTTGAGTTTAATGGACAAAGAAGAATCCAATAAGGAAAGTGATATTGAACATGATAAAGGTATGCAGTTTGATTTAATAAATAGTCACATAGATGGAATTGGGAATAAGATATTTGAAGACTTATAGATTCTATCTGGGGAAAATATATTCCAGGTAGAATGAACAGTCAGAGAAGAGGTCCTCAGTCATCATATCTGAGAAGATTTAGGCCAGCAAAGAGGCTAGATTCTTTAGTAAGGAGGAAAATACTTGAATTTTGAGGATAGAGAAATGATGGGTGATGCCAGTCAAGTAGGGCATGCCCAAGAGACCACCCTGCTGACACTAAATGACATGTTGATCTGGGGCAAGATACCAAATAGATGACCATTTGGACTTTATTCAGGTTGAAGAACATACTTCCAGGTCTACTAGGCATCTCCCCCCAAATAAGGGCAGCTTAAACATAATCCATCATCATGGTGGAGAAAGAAAACCAGGAGACTATTTCATTGCGTAGCTCACAGAAGCTTCTTGCTTCCTTGGCGTCAATGGTCAGGAGAAAAGAAGAAGCTAAGATCCCAGAATTAATATTGGTTTAAGCAGTTGGAGGGGTGGAATTGGCATTAAATGAGATGATAAGACTATGTAGTGGGGGAGTTCCAGGGAGAATATAAGGAAGTTTTCCAAGAGGAATACCAAGTTAGTGGTGGAATTTAACAGTTTAATTTCAGAAAAGACATAGAAAACTGAGTTTGAAAACAATGATAAACAAGACAGGATTCATGGTGTATGCCTTGAATTCTACCACTCAGGAGGTAGAGTCAGATGGATCTCTGTGTGATTGAGGCCAGAATACTCTACAGAAAAGCCCCATTTAAAAATAAATAAATAAAATAAAACAAAAAACCTGAATAAGCAACAGAAGTGAATAAGAAGAAAACCAATTTCTTCTAGAATGTGTATTTAAATCCTTATGAGTAAATAACTGAACTTCCTATGGCCTGTGTAAGAGGTTATCACAAAAGTCTGTCTTAAAATAGCAGGAAATGCATCTCCTATTTCTGGATATGGTAGTTTAAGTCAGTTCCTCTGGTCTAAAATCAGCTGTCAGTCATGATGAATGTCTCCCTCTGGCTGTGATTGAAGAAATCATCCTTTTTGTTTTCCAGCTTTTGCTCTCTGTCAGCATGCCATGGCTTATAACTCCATTACTCCATTTTATGCCTCATGGTCACATTGCTTCTGTCTGTCTGGTTTTCCTCTACCTATCTCATGTATGGATCCATGTTAAAGCATTTAGTATCATCAGTGGAATTCAGGGTACTGGTCCAATCTCTAGATACTTAATATTATCTGCCCAATCTATTTTCCAAATAATGTACCCTTCCCACATTCCAAAGTTCAAGTCTGGAGACTTTTGAAATCATTATTTTGCTCAAATATAACTATGTCAGGATTAATTATAGATCTATAACAATAAAACAATGAGCACCTTACTATGCTATTGTTTGCAACCTTACTGAGATTTAATTGATACATGTTGAACTGCTCACATATATTAAACAAAAAGGTGATGTATAGTTTGTTGTGAATATAAACCCATTAAGACAATTATTATCATCTAGGCAAGAAACATTTGCATTTTATTAAGGATTTTTGTGGTATCTTGAGTAATCACTACCTCTTCTCTTATCCAACAGAATGATATGCTAATAAGACATAGGTTACTTTGAATTTCCAGAATTTTATTTATTTTTACTTGACTAGTAAAACAAATTTTATTTCTGTTGGATGTTATTCTTTTGGGACTTCACCATCATCTTGGAATAATAACAAAAACCTCTAGCTAAAGGTAAATCAAGCCCCAAATCTTATCAAGTCCAGCCATAGACTCAAACTTACAGGGTTTGAGTTCTATACAAAATATTTGAATGAATACTTATGTTTTTAACTTTGTTTTTTTTTAATGACCAGTAAGTACACATGGGTAATAAGCATAAGGAATGTCCATAGAAGCCCAATTATTTAACATCTGAGTTCAGTTTTTTTACAGCCCAGGGTCCCCAAGTCCACTTGAAGAGGTTTGCGTGCACTAACAGGTTGATAAAATAAAAGAAAAGCCAAAAATTCCAGTCTTTTTTTCCCTGTGATCTCACAATTCATCCCTCCTCTTTGGCCCTTACAATCTGATGTGCCAACCTCTTCCTCGAGAGTCCCTTAGGGGAGGGTGGAAGAGTGAGAGATAGAATAACCAGTTTTATTTTCCTTTTTTCTCTTTCTGAGGTGACATGTCAAACTCTTGGGACTGTCCAAGTTGTGTTTGCAATGGACTGGTGGGTCACGTAGCAGTGTCCTTGTAATTATAGTAATAAATCACAAATAGTAACACATATTGAAGATTATAATAAGTTACTCTATGGGCACAGACCCGTATGCTTGGATAATTTTTCGGTAGCGGTATTACAACTCATTGACAAAGGGATTCCAGTAACTTTCTAATGTGGTCATTAGGACGTTAGGAGGCACTAAGACTACAGTGTCAGCTTTATGTCCTCCTCCCTTCCCCATGGAGTGGGCCATAGAACAAATTGGGATATTTTTTTCTTTCCAGATGTACATTTATCAGGTTGCCACTATTGCACTGTATCTTCTTTGGCATGTAAAACTATACCACGAGAAGACTGTAGTGAAGCTTCAGAGAGCATTTCTTTCCAGTGGTTTGTATAGTGCTCTCTGACATCATGACATCAGCTGTTGATTTGTAGTGCAGAGTCTCAGCATAATGCTCTTATTATGCCTTATTTTCAGCAATAGGGTCTTACTGTCCATTTTTATGGGCATCCAAATTTAAAGTTACAGACAAATGGCCTTTGATTTGGGGGCATTTAAAGCCTCCCTGGTCAACAACTCCTGGTAGGGCAGCCCAGAAATGGTATTAAAGCCTTTATCTACCAATGCTTTTTTACTTAACTGTAGGGAAAATTGTATCCTAGAGGGAGGAGGTAAATTCCTTCCCCCTCTGTTTTTGTAATTGTCACTACAATCAGAGCAGCCTCTCTTGTTTCCCAGACCCCTAAATCCAGATTTATAGTTTTCTAAAAGACAGGAGTTGTATCACATACCTGTAAACAGGAACCCAGATATTCTAGTTTGTCTTCCATTGCTGTGACCAAACACTCTGACCAACACCAACTTGGGAGGAAAGGATTTATCCAGCTTACGCCTCCTGGGTCACAGTTCATCAATTAGGGAGCCCAAGGCAGGAGCTCAGGGCAGGAACCTGGAGGCAGGAGCTGAAGCATAGGCCATGGAGGAATGCTATTTACTGGCTTGCTCCCCTGGCCCATGCCCAGCCTGCCCTCTTATAAGGTACACAACAAACTGTGCAGAGGTGGCACCACCCATAATGGGCTGGGTCCTCCAACATTGCTTGACAGTCAAGACAATACTCCACAGATATGGCCACAGGCCAATCCAATGGAGCCAATTCCCCAATTGAGGCTCCCTCAACCCCGGTGTGTGAAGTTGACACTAACGCTATCCAGCACACCAGCTGAAGGGGTTTACCACGCCCTTCAGACTGTCTCCCTCTGGACTGCATACTGCTAGTTCAAGGAGGTAGAAACCAGCTTTTCCTGAGCCAGATTATCTTGTTATGTGGAAAATGTCAGAATTATTACTTACATAATACAGAGAAACATGGAGAACATTTGCGTCCATTTAATATAAGAACTGTAACTGGGACTTCAGTGCAGGTCAGGAGTGGGTTGAAAATTAACAACAATTCTGTACCCCTAGTTAGCTTAAGCATGTTAGTATTTTCTATTCTGGAGATAGCCATCCATTTTAATTTTATACAGAAGCTTTTAGTTAATATCATGAAAATCCTGAGACATTTGCCTCTAATTTTTATAATTTACAAAATAGTCAATATTTATACCCATGTATAGATAGAACAGTTATTTTGAATATACCACTGTAAAGTATTAACTTTGAAATGTCCTTGCAAGACTTAGTGTATTTTCTAGATTATGAAAATTTTCCAGATGTTCAGAGATGTTTTACATGGGTTTTGCAAAAAGCCTTCTAAAAATGTTTTACTTAGTGGTCAAATGTCTTACATATAAAAAGTAACTAAATGCCAAAATGAATAGCTCCCTGGAGCAGAAATAAGAATTCCTTTGAACTAACTACTCTCCTTGCACATCAATAACTCCATTGTGATTTAACTAATGGTCTTATCATACATGGGCCATTTATTTATCAGTGAATAGAATATCAAAAACCTTGCCTCATGTTTCAAAGGAGTGTAACCAGTAAGTAGGGAGAGGCCATATGTAGTTAGTAGAGCATTGAAATGATGTATCTTTGTGATTGCATTAGTTATTTTTCATATAGACTTTGTGTACTATGATAGAATTGGCAATAACTTTTGTTGAAGTTGGTTCATTCCTTAACTGTTCTAATCTTTACAATGTTTAAAATCTTAGACGTGAAAAAAAATATATTTTAAGGCATATCTTATGGCAATAACAATTACTTTGATGTTATCCTTATTGACTCAATTTAATTTACATATAGAGATTTGGTGTTAGAAACCACAAATAAGGGATAACATATGTCCTTTATTTTTATAAGACTGTGTCATCTCACTCAGCATAACAGGTTCCAGTTCCATCTATTTGCCTACAAAATTCATGAAGTCATCCTTTTTCACTGCTGCATAGAACTCCATTGTATACATACAACACATCTTCATTATCCATTCATCAGTTAAGGGATATGTGGGTTGCTTCCAGCTCTTTGCTATTTTGATAAAAGCTGCAATAAACATGGCTGTGCATGTGACTCTGCTGTAGGATGCATCCTTTGCCTATAAACCTAGGAGTGGTATAATTGGGTCAAATGGTAGTTTCATTTTTAGTGTTCTCCAGACTGTTTTCCATAGGAGCAGCACGAATTTGCAATCCCACCAGCAATGAATAAGTGTGTTCCCCTTTCTCCACACCCTCTTCAACAATTAGTACCCTTTGATTTGCATTTCCTTAATTGCTAAGGAAGTTGAACAGTTTTTTTTATTATTTAATTTTTATTGATGCTTTGCGCATTTCGTACATCATTTTCCAAATCAGATCAGGCATATTTCCCTTTCCCTTCCCCCCCAACCCCACCCCATCCCAGATCATGTATTCTGCCATAACTGTCCTGCATCTTTCTCTCAGTTTTTTTTTTCCCTTTTTTAGCTATAAGTGATAATCCATGAGTACGAGCATCCTTCGTGCAAAACTAATCTGCAGGCTGTTGTGCCCAAACCCCCACAGTCCCACCATCCAGTGGGGGGTGACAGGTTGTTTGTTCAATCAAGTTGATCAAATGAGTGTCCAGACTACATCGCTGTAGTTTCACCATTCACCCCAATCGGAGCCTTTACATTCTACCACGCCCCCTCTTCCGCAGATTGTTCCCTAGGCTTAGAAAAGGGGCACAGGTGGATGAGAAGTAAAACAGTCCACTCTCTCTGGAGCTGTTGACTTGGACTCTGGTCAATTCTGGCTGTTTCCTTTCATGGGCTGACAGTTTGTCCAGGAGTAACCTTTCGATCCTACTAATGAAGCACAAGCAATTAGATATATAGGTATTTAAGCAGCACTAATAGTTATGGTAGGTTACTTTGGCATAGACACATATGTTTGGATGATATGTTAATCCATGAATTACATTTTCCCCCCTGTTAAATATGACAGGGTCTTACTGTGGCTTATAACATCTCCTAACCTGTAAGGAAGTTGAACAGTTTTTAAGGTGTTTCTGAGCCATCTTTAAAAAAATATTTTATTGAAGCTTTGTGCATTCATACAACATTTTCATCCTAATTTAGACTCATTTCCCTTTCCATGCCCTCCACCGAGTTCATGCATTTTGCCATACATGTCTTGTCTCTTTTTCGGAGTCTTTTTAAAGTTTTTCAAAGCAGAGCATTATTGTTTTGGGGAAACCTTTACTGTTTCAGTTGGTTCATTGTCCCAGTTCTTTTGTTGGTGTTGTTCCCCCTGATTTGTATTACTTTACACACACACACACACACACACACACACACACACACACACACACATATCTATCTATCTATCTATCTATCTATCTATCTATCTATCTATCTATCTATCATCTCCTGTACTAAAATTATGTCATCTGAAAATAAACTGCTTGTTATTTCCAAATCATATTTCAGGATTCACATTTTCCCGTTTAATTTTATATTACTGTAAAATCTGCCTGCATACCCTCCACACATATACCAAGATTACAAAGTCTGAAAATAAGTAGTAGGTTAATTCTAGAGCCTGTTAAGGGATTCATATTATTAAGTTTTTCTGTTGCTAAATCATTATTCAGATCTTTAGCCCATTTTTTTTTCTGGTCTTTTTTGAGACAGGGTCTCCCTTTTAGTCTCAGCTGGCCGGGAACTCTCTCTGTAGACCAGGATGGCTTTGAACTCACAGAGATCCACCAACCTCTCCCTCCCAAGTGCTAGGATTTAAGGCATGAGCCATCATGCCCGGCTTGGCTCATCTTTTAATTGGATTATTCATTTTCTTGAAACATTGTTTTTTGAGTAGTTTATATATTCTGGATGTTAAACTTCTGTCAGACGTATCACTGGTGAAGATTCTGTGGGTTTTCACTTCACTTCTTCCATTGTTTCTTTTGTTGTAAAGAAATTTTTAGTTTAATAAATACCACTTGTTGATTGTGGACCTTAGTGCTCAACTGCTATCTGATCTAGAAAGTCTTTTTCTGTACCTATATATTGTAGGTTAATGCCCATATTACTTTTTAACATATCAGAATTTCAGGTTTCAGATTGAGGTCTTTGATCCATTTAGAGTCGAATTTTGTGCAAGGTGAAAGTTAGAGGTTTAGTTTCATTCTTCTACAAGTAGTGTTCAGGTTTGCCAACACCATGTATTGAAGATTCTGCCCTTCCTCCATTGAGTGCTTTTCACTCTTTTGTTAAATATAACGTAGGTGAAATCGTATGTACTCAAGTTTGGGTCTTTGACTTTATTCCATTGATCTATAGGTCTATTTTTTTGCCAGTACCATGCTGTTGTTATAACTATAGCTCTTTAGTAGACGCAAACATCTGGTATAGTCATTGCTCCGGCATTATTCTTTTTGCTCAGGGTTGTTTTGGCTATCCAAGGCCCTTTGTTTTCCATATGAATTTTAGAATGATTTTTTTTTCTAATTCCATTACAAAAGTAATGGGGACTTTGATTGGGATTGCATTGAATATGTATATTAATTTGGGAAGGATGGTCATTTTTACTATACTAATTCTTGCAATTCATGAACATGGGAGATACATCTTCTGAGGTCTTCCTCAATCTTCTTCAAAGACTTAAAGTTTTCATTGAAAAGATCTTTAATAACTTCTGTCAAATTTATTCTGAGATATTTTACTTTTGGTGCTATCTTTAATATCTTTGGTCAAATTTATTCTGAGATATTTTATATTTTTTGTGACTATTGTAAATGGAAGGGTTTACATGTACTCCTCCAGTTGCTTGTTATTGGCATATAGAAAGGCTACTGACTTCTGTAAATTAATTTTGTAACCTGTAACTTTACTGAAACTGTTAATCATTCCTGTAAGTTTTCTTATGGAAATTTTGGGATCTCATGGGTATTTCATGTCATCTGCAAAAAGGCACAGTTTGATCTCCTCTTTTCAGTTAGTATTCCTTTAATCTCCTTCTCTTGTCTTATTACACATGAATGAGTTTAAAGCACTGTATTAAAATGGAGAGGAGATAGATGGCAACTTTGTCTGGTTCCTGACTTTAAGGGGAATGTTTCTAGTTTATCTCCATTTAAGATGATGTTGGCTGTGGGTTCGTTGAATATAGCTTTAATTATATTGATGAATGTTTCTTCTAAACCAATTCCCCCTAAGACTTTGAACATAAAGGGATGTTATATTTTTTCAAAAGACTTTTCTTCATAAATTGAGATGATCATGTGGTTTTTATCTTTAAGTCTATGTATATAATTTATGACATTAACTGATTATGTATTTGGAACCATCTCTCCCTCTACGGAATAAAACCTACTTGCTCATGGTGACTAAAGCCTTTTTTATATGTACCTGTATTAAATTTGCAAGGATATTCTTGAGAATGTTTGCATCTATATTCACTAAGGATAACGGTCTATTGTTTTCTTTCTTACTTGTATCTTTTCCTGGTTTTGGTACTAAAGTGTGATGCTGGCTTCATAGAAGGATTTTGGGAGTCTACTGTCTGCTTCTATCCTTTTAAATAACTTAACTAATATTGGTTGTAGGTCTTCTTTAAATGTTTGATAAAATTCTACTGTAAATCCACCCAGGCCTGAGCTATTTTTAGTTGGGAGGGTTTGTATTCCTTATTCAATATCTTCATATGTTATGGGACTGCTTAAAAAGTTGACCTCTTCTTGGTTGAGCTTTGGTGAATCCCATGATTTCAGATATTCATACATTTTATTTAGGTTATCAAACAGCAGAGTATAGATTTTTAAAATACTCCTGTATAATGTTCTAGGTCTTTTTATTATTTGTTATAATATTTCCCATTTCATCTCTAATTTTATTAATTTGGAGTTGTTCTCTCTTTCTTTTGATTAGATCAGTTAGGGGTCTGTCTATCTTGTTCATCCTTTCAAAGAGTCAGATCTTAAAGAACCAGATCTTAGATTCATTGATTCTTTGTATTGTTTTTGCTGTTGTTGTTTCTATGTCATTAATCTCCACTCTAATTTTTATTTCTTCTTGGATTTTTTTTTTTTTTNCTATTTTCGTCTGATATTAGAATAGTGGTACCCTTGCTTGTTTTCTTAGTGCACATTTAATATTTTTCCATCCTTTCACCTTGAGATAATGCCTTATCTTTAAAGGTTGAGATGAGTTTTCTTGCAAACAAAAAGATAGGTCTTTCTTTCTTTCTTCTTTCTTTCTTCTTTCTTTCTTTCTTTTCTTTCTTTCTTTTTGTTATTTTTTGTTTTTGAGACAAGCGTCTCCTTGAACCTAGCTGTGACCAGGCTGGCCTTTGAACTCACAGGATTCCCTGCTCTGTTGCCTCGAGAGTACTGGGATAAAGGGCAGAGCACACATGCCCAGGCCAGGTTCTTTGTTTTTCTTAATCGCTCTGCCCACTGTAATGTCTTCTTAAAAATTGAGAAAATTCAGACTTCTGCATATTTAAAATTTAATTTGAAGAGTATTTATATTACTCATCATTATTTGTGTTCTGGTGCATTCTTTGCCATAGGTTTTTATTTCACATCACAGTAGTTTCATTATTTTTTTTTCTTGTTTGCTGAATTGGTTGATAGTTGCTACCTACCTTTCACCTTTTGGTATTGCTTCAAAATATTGCTCTGAAGGGATGGTTTTCTGGACAAGAATTTCTTTCATCGCTTTTAGTTCCATAGAAGGTTTGTTTCCTTTTGTCCGTACAATTATAATACGATGATTTTCGTTCGGGATAAATTATTCCTGGGCTGACATCTAAAATTCAATTTAAGACAGGGGATTATTTAGACCTGGATTCACTGTGTTGCAATGAAAACTCAGCTATAATTCTGAGATGTTTTCTTCTATACGTATGATTGGTTTTCTTTGTTGCCCTCAGTATCATGTCTTTTTGCTTTGAACATCCTAATTTTTTTTTTTTTTGGTCTTTTTGAGACAGGTCTCCTTTAGCCTGCTGTCCTAAGAACTCACTCTGAGACCCAGTCCTGGCCTCTGAACTCACAGATATCTTCCCTGCCTCTGCCTTCCAAGGCAGGATTAAAGGTGTGCACCACACCGCACCAGCCATGAACATCTAATATTTTTATTATTGATATGTCATGGTGATTTCTTTTTGTTCCTGTCTATTGGTGTTGTATTGCTCTTGTATTTTTAGTAAGTATTCTTCTTTAATTTGGAAAATTTTTCCCCTACAATTCTGTTAAAAAAATCTGACAAAAAGTTTTCATATCTACCTAGTATCCCCCTTTTTTTATTTAGGTTTTTTTATTTTTGACACATGAGTATCAAAAAGTCAGTTGTTTATAATTACTATAGGGCGGAATCAAGGCAACAGATTTCAATCAAGTTTCACCCATGCGTTTGGTTACGGTATGTGAGTAACCTTGGGAAAGCAAACTTTTTTTAATTAAATCATCCTATGGATGAAAGAAATTGCTTACCCAAAGGTGATACTATATGAAGCAAAAGTATATACAGAACAATGTGTTTTATAACAATCCCAAAGATAATTGTATATTACTACCAGTTTTTAATTAAAGCTCATGTGGACAAACAGCAATTTATCAATTCACCAAATTAAACTCAGATGATTACCTTTTTTTATCGCTTCTTTAAACCAATGTGTTTATTATACACATATTTACTTTACTACAGTCCTAAAAACACCATGTAGCTGTAGAACAGAGCTGGCGAAAAATCTGGATCTTTGTTGAAAACTCACCCGTCAATAATATCGCACCAATCGAATATTACGACCCGTGTCCCTCTCCCACCCCTCCACACCTTCCCGAGTCACCATTTCAGTCAGTTTTCTTGATGCAATACTTTCTGTTGTTCCTCTTCTTAATTGCATCCTTCCACAAGAAATATTTATAAACTAGGGTTATGTGTACTCAGGCTCACACATATGAGGAAGATCCATTTGTCGTTTGTTTTTCTGGGACTGAGTTTACTTACTTACATGAGTCTTTAGCTCCATCCATTTACCTTCAAGTTCTGATGTCCTATGTTGTTTTTCTTATACTGCTGATCGAATTCCTTGTTGTACATGTACCACATTTTTCTCTATCCACATCGTAGTTGAGGGGCATTTGGGTTGATTCAGCTTTTTTGCTATTGCTGAATCAGGTGCAATTAAATATGCTGTGCAGCAATCTCTGCAGAAGTGATGAGTCTTGTTGGGTATTACCCATGGAACTGGTAATAAAATGACTGGGTCCAAATGGCAGGATCATTTTGAAGGTCTTCTAAGGGTTCTCCACACTGTTTCTCTAGTTGGAATGCACAAGTTTACATTCCCCCACCAGCAATGGATGAGTGTTCCCCTTTCCCCACATTACCCTTCTCCAAGCACTTGAATCATTTGTTTTCTTGATTTTTAAAAAAAAAAAAAAAAAAAAAAAAAAAATCTTAAGGTGGTTTTAATTTGCACTTCCTTTAATTATTAGCGATGTTGAACACCCCTTAAGATGTTTCTCAGCACCATTTAATTCCTCCTCTTGAAGCTATGTTCAGATCTTTGCTCCATCTTCTGAGTGATTCATTGTTTTCTTTTCTTCTTTGTTTAGAGTTAGCGTATACCCTGGAAATTAATGCTTTGTAGATGTATCGGCTGTGAAGGTTTCCTCCCATTATGTGGGTTTTCTCTTAACTTCTTATTGTTTCCTTTGAGGTACAGAAGCTTTTTAGTTTAATGAGGGTCCCATTTGTCAATTGACCATCTTATTTCTGCTGCAAGCTGCTGTCTGATTTAAGAAAGTCTTTCCTTCACCTACGTATTGTTAGTCTATGGCCCAGCTGCCCAAGTTTCTCTCTATCACCACATAGAGTTTTGGATTTCACGTTGAGGCCTTTGATACATCTGGAATTGACTTTGTGAGAAGGGGGTTAGGGGTTTTAATTTCATTATTCTACAGGTGGTAATCGGGTTCTTGCAGCACCATCATTGTTGAGATTGCTGTCTTTCTTTCCACGTGTCTCTTGGCCTCCTTATCAATATGAGATGGCTGAAACTATATATGCTCAGGTTGATCTTCAGTTTTTGTTCCATTGGTCAACAATGGTCTGTTTTTGTGCCCAGTACCACACCATTGCACTCCAAATTCTAAAACTACGCGCAAGATTTGTAGTTTCCAACAGGCCAGAGTATCACCAACTTTAATGGCTGAGAAAGAAACTGCAGCTTTGCATGTGAGTATGATGTACCAGAACGTGCCAGCAGAAGGATTGACTCCTCGGGCATTGAAGGGAAGAAAATGCCTCCCCCACGTTGCTGCAGACATCAGTCACCTATCTGGATCATATAGTTACAAATCATTTTAATGAATTCACCAAAAGTTTACCTTCTAGGTGCTGCCAAGTTTTAATACACGAGACTTTCTTAACTCCCCTCATAGAATAAGGAGAAACATGATGATTATAATGGTCGTTTTCCAACTGTAGATTGGAGCCACTGTTATAGAGGTATTCCTTGTAAAATCGGTAAAGCTGCCTTCTTTAATTGAACTAATAGACATAACAACTGTGAAAATGATTATTCCTCTATTCTCAGGAAACCAAATATAATGCTAAAGTCTCCTTAAGCTATGAACTTAAGCAAAATTATATTAATACAGGAGACTCTACATCAACAAGGATTATTCTACCAAGGAGATGTTGTCCATGGGGAGGATCCAAGCCCCCACCAAAAGGTAAATGCTTATTGCCTCCAATATCTGGTATATTGCGGAAGAGATCTCGTCTGACTAAGGCCCTGCTTGTTTGAAGACTGATATAACATGGAAAAGACTGTATGGAGGGACTGCCACTTTGCACAGATACAGCTGGTCTCTGGAAGACAGAGGTGTTACCAAAACACTACCTCAAAACAATAAAGCAATATATAGGTTTCCTTGAGTCAAGCAAGTCTTTTTGTCAGCACCAGCTACACCTCATCTGCTGGGAAATACTGAGCTAGCAGTGTCCAGTATATGTCGTCTATCTCCAAAAAACTTAACTTGTGCTACTTTAGCTCCTCTCCTTGGATGGAATAACCCCCGGCTGATGTCACAAGCTTACTTCCTCTAATGGTTAGGAGATGTTATAAACCACAGGAAGACCCTGTCATACTTAACAGAAGGAATTGTAATTCATGGATTAACATACCATCCAAACATCCGTGTCTATACCAAAGTAACCTACCATAACAATTAGTACTGTTTAAATACCTATATATCTAATTGCGTGTGCTTCATTAGTAGGATCAAAAGGTAATGCCTGGACAAGCTGTAAGCCCATGAAAGAAAACAGCCAGAATTGACTAGAGACCAAGACAACAGCTCTAGAGAAAGTAGACTGTTTGGCTTCTCATCCACCTGTGCCCCTTTTCTAAGCCCAGGGAACAATCTGTGGAAGAGGGGGCTCGGTAGAATGTAAGGGCTGCGATTGGAGTGAATGGTGAAACTACAACAATATAGACTGGACACTCATTTGATCAACTTGATTGAAAATACAAGCCCCCCCTGCTGGATGGTGGGACCCATGAGTTGTGTGGGTTTGGACACAACTGCTTGCAAATTGGTTTTACATGAAGGATGCTTGTACTCACAAATTATCACTTATTGTTAAAAAAAATGAAAACAAAACAAAACAAAAAAACAGAGAAAGATACAGAAAAGTTACAGCAGAATGCATGATCTGGGATGGGTAGGGGTGGGGTGGGGGGAAGGGAAGGGGATATATGCCTGAACTGAATTGGAAAATGACGTATGAAATACACAAAGCATCAATAAAAAAATAAAAAAAAATCTGAGCAATACCATTATCCTAATTTCATTCTGCAGTTTGTCATTGTCTTTTAATTTATCCATAACTTCTTTTAAATCTTTTATTTCTTTGTATATGTGTTCTTGAATAATTTTTAATTTCTTTAATCATGTTTATAATGTTTCTTTTAAGATCTATGTCCTGAGTTACATCAAAGGAGTCTTCACCATAGGATTCTTCAGTAGAACTAGTAGTGTTTGGTGGAGGTTTAGCGTGTGAAATTTTCATATTATTGTTTTTGCCTTCTGCTTTAGGCATTTGAGGGTTTTTTTATTGTTGTTATTGTTGGTTGTGGTTCTCGTGTGGAGTTTAGATGTTTCCTTTTTGAGCTGAAGGGTGATTTTGTTTACATTCTTCAGATGTTTTTGTTCACTGCTTAATTAACATACATGTGTGGATAGCTTAGGTCCCAAGTTCCCACCTCTATCGTAAGATTGGATAGACCAGCACCCCTCACCTAGCCAGAAAACAGCTCCCTCAAGCTGACATGAACCTGCACCCCCCCAGGCCCTAGGAACCCACACACTGGGGGCCCCATGTGTTTCTGGCCTTGTGGGAAGGAAGATCACACACCAGCTACTGTGCAACTGGAGTGCACCTCTCCAAAATGAGGTGAACCCCAGTCACCCACCCAGAAAGTTGCACTCGGATAATCATTACACATCACCGGCCCTCCAGGCCAGCCACCAATGTGTGTATTTGATTCCAGTATGGAGGCTGCTTGGGCACAGGTGAAGCAAGCAACCCCCCCAACACACACATACCAGAGGGAGTTTCCAGTAAGCCCTACAACCAGCCTAGAGGAATTGGCTGGCAGGAAAGGGAATACAGTGCTCAGAAGGTGTCATCTGGGTTGTTACCCACCCAGTTCTTGCAGAACAGAAAGGCAAGAATAAAGTATACATTACAATATATAACAAAAATTGAAAGCCTTAAACCTAGACAAGCTAAAACTCCATAAGTAAAGAGAATACAAGGAAGGCACCTGAAGGAATCAAGGAAAGCAATCTGATGAAGACGCACTAGAGATTCACATAAGAATACAGGCAAAAGGCAAACCAGATGCCAAGAGCACAATGAAAGAACAATATGGGAAAAGTGCAGAATAACTCCACACCAAACTCGATGGAGTCCTGGACTCATACAATGGAATCTCCTTAGAGGTAGCCCAGGACACAGACCATAGAGTAACAATCACAGATATGTTCAAAGAAATCAGAACTAAGGCGAGAGAATGAAAAACTCAGAAAGGGCATAGAGGGAGAAAATGACAAACTCTGGAAACAGCTAGAGGGAGAAAATGACAAACTCCTGAAGGAAGTGGAAACACTGAAAAGATTCCATGCTGAAATGAAAAAGGAAACCAACAAGCAAAAGTAGGAGCTACAAGGAAAGATTGAGAAGCTCCAAAAGGAAGTGGAAATATTAAAGAAAACACAGGATGAAATGAAAAAGAAAAGCGAACAGTCATCCAATCAAAAGGAAGAATGGGAAAAAGCCTCAGAAGCAGAATGGAGGAAGCAGAAAAAAAGAATATTAGACCTAGAAGATAACACATAACGACTAAAATGCTCAAGTAAAGACTATGACAAATTTAAAAATGCAAAAGAGCGAAACAACCTAGAGATGTGGGACACTATGCAAAGAATAAACCTCCTCCTTTTAGGGATAAAGGAGAAGAATCCCAAGAGAATGATATTGATCAGATCATCAACAGAATAATAGATGAAAATCTGCTCAAACTAAAAAAGACAAACCCATACAAATAAGAGAAGCACACAGAACTCCAAATAGACTAGACCAGAAAAGAAACTCCCCTCGCCTATCATAGTTAAAATGCTACACTTCCAAAACAAAGACAAAATTCTGAAAGCCACAAGAATAAAACAATTTACAGGTAAGGGTAAAACTATAAGAATTACTGCTGACTTCTCAATGTAAACGATGAAAGCAAAAAGAACGTAGAACAATGCATTCCCTGTGTTAAATGACTATAGATGCCAACCCAGGTTACTATACCCAGCAACAAGGTTGATTATGGTTGAAGGAGAGAGAAAAATCTTCCATGACATAAACAAGATGAAAGAATACATGTCTGGAAACCCAACCCTTCAGAGAATATTTGAAGCAATTCAAAGGACAGAAGATAGGAGCAACTATCCTCAGGCACCTAGAAAGAGAAATTAATAAAAACATAACTGCATAAGTTAGAAACCTAGAACAAAAATGCAAATGGATAATAAGCTGAAAGGAAGCAACACAAACCTCTCAATTATAACCTTATATATTAATGGACTAAACTCCCCAATCAAAAGGCATAGACTTGGGGAATGGATTAGGAAACAGAATCCATCTATATGCTGTCTACAAGAAACCCATCTCATCCTCAAGGATAGGCATCAACTTAAAGTGAAAGGATGGAAAAAATATTCCAAGCAAATGGTACCAAAAAGAAAGCAGGAGTTTCTATTTTAATAATAGACAAAATAGATTCCAAAGTAGCAGCAATTAGAAGAAATAAAGAGGGCCATTATATCCTTATCAAAGGGGAAATTAACCATGAAGACTTCACAATCATGAATTTATATGCACTAAACTCCAGTGCACCAATCTTTATAAATACAACTCTACAGGACTTCAAGGCACAGATTTACCTCAGGATGCTCATAGTACGGGACTTCAATATTGCACTGAGTTTTTTTTTTTGGACAGATCAATTGGACAAAGAATAAACAGAAACATCTGAACTGAACAATATAATACAGGAAATGGACCTCACAGACATCTTCCCAATATTACATCTAAGTACCAGAGAGTACTACTCAGCACCCCACAGAACATTCTCCAAAATTGACCACATACTTGGACACAGAGAAAACCTTAACAACTTAAAAAATTGAAATAGTTTCTTGCATTCTATCAGACCATAGTGCAATAAAGCTCAATATCAACACCAGGATAAGCCCTGCTACCTACAGGACCACATGGATACTAAACAATACACTCCTTAATAATTAATGGGTCAATGAGGAAATAAAGAAAGAAATAAAAGCATTCCTGAAGCTAAAGGACAATAACAGTCCAACACAACAAAATCTATGGGACACCTTAAAAAGCAGTTCTAAGAGAGAAGATTGTAGCCCTGGGTGCCTACATTAAAAAAACAGATAGAGCACAAATAAATAAGCAAACATTGCAGCTAAAACCACTTGAAAGACAAAAACAAATGAATCCTAAATGCAACAGTCAGGAAGAAATAACAAAAATCAGAGCAGAAATCAATGAAATAGAAACAAAGAAAAATACAAAAAATCAATGAATGCAAAAGTTAGTTCTTTGAGAGAATAAACAAGTTAGACAGACCTCTAGCCCAGTTAACCATAAGAAATAAAGAGCAATTCCAAACAAATAGAATTCATGATGAAAGGGGAAATATCACAATGGACAATGAAATGATACAGACAATCATATGGTAATACTTCAAAAACCTATACTCTACAAAATTGAAAAACTAAAAGAAATGGATAAATGGGCTGGAGAGATGGCCTAGTGGTTAAGAGCACCGACTGCTCTTGCAGAGGACCTGGGTTCGATCCCCAGCACCCACATGGTGGCTGAGAACTGTCTTTAACTCCAGTTACAGGGGAATCCGGCGCCCTGTTCTGACCTCCGTGGCATTGCACGACATGGGTGCACAGACCTGCATGCAGACAGTTCATTCATACGCATACAAAATAAATAAAATATTAAAAAAAGAAATGGATGAATATTACAATATGGCAACCAAAAAAGCCAAACCAAGAAGAGATTAACAGCATAAACAGACCTATAATATATGAAGAAATTGAAAATGTAATAAGAGATCTCCCAACTAAAAAAAGCCAAGGCCCAGATGGTTTCACAGCAGAATTCTATAAAAGATTTAAAGAGGACTTACACCCATTATTACTCAAATTGTTCAGAAGGATACAAAACACAGGGACATCTCCCAAATTCCTTCTATGAAGCCAGCATCACTCTAATACCAAAACCAGGCAAGAATGCAGCCAAGAAAGAGAAATACATACCCATCTCATTAATTAAATCAGATTTAAAATTTCTCTACAAAATACTTGCAAACTATATACAGACCCACATAAAAAAGATCATCCACCATGATCAAGTTGGATTCATACAAGAGATGCAAGGATGGTCCAACATATGAAAATCAGTAAATATCATAAAACACATAAATGGACTGAAAAACAAAAGCCACATGATCATCTCAATTGATGCAGAAAAAGCCTTCAACAAATTCCAGCATCCCTTCATGATTAAAGTACTAGAGGGAATTTGACTGGAAGGATCATTCCTCAACATAATCAAAGCCATATATAAGAAACCCACAGCCAGCATCATCCTAAATGGAGAAAAGTTAGAAGGATTCCCCATAAATGTAGGAACCTGGCAACACTGCCCCTTATCACCACTCCTCTTCAATATAGTGCTTGAAACACTGGCTAGGACAATAAAGCAAGAAAGAAAAATTAAAGGAATACTAATTGGAAAAGAGGAAGTCATACTATCATTTTTTGCAGATAATATGACAGCTTACCTAAGGGTTGCTAAAAACTCCACCAGAAAACTCCAAGAAATGATTCAGAGTTTCAGTAAAATGATGGGATACAAAATTAACATAGAAAAAAACAGTAGCCTTTGTCTTGTAGGTTGTTGCCAATTTTTTCTTCTATCACCTTCAGGGTGACAAAACTAAGCTAGGGAAATCAATAGACAGGGACTGGAGAGATAGCCTAGCGGTTAAGAGCACCAGCTGCTCTTGTAGAGGACCGGGCTCGATCCCCAGAACCCACATGGTGGCTGAGAACCGTCTTTAACTCCAGTTCCAGGAATTCGACGCCCTCTTCTGACCTCCGCTGCATTGTACGACATGGGTGCACAAACCTACATGCAGACAGTACATTCTTACACATAAAAATAAATAAATAAATTGATTGAAAAAAAATCAGCCTTTCTTTCCACCAACAACAAGCAACTAAAGAAGGAATACAAGGAGAACTTCCCAATCACAAAAACCTCTAACATAATAAAATCCCCAGGAATAAACCTAAACAAAGACACCAAAATTCTTTACAACAAATATCAACTCCAAGTGGATCAAAGATCTCAACGTGAAACCTGAAACCCAGAAGGTGATAGAAGGAAAAGTTGGCAACAACCAACAAGACAAGACATAGGCATAGGAAAAGACTTTCTTAAATCAGACAGCAGCTGCACAGGAAGGTCAACAATTGACAAATGGGACCTCATAAAACTCAAAAGCTTCTGTACAGTGAAAGAAACAAGGAGGTGAAGAGAAATCCTACAGAGTGGGAGGGAATCTTTACCAGTGATACATCTGACAGAGCATTAACGCCAAGAATATATAAACTACTCAAAAAACAAAGAAATAAGACGAAAAATGACCTACTCAAAAGATGGAGTAAAGAGCTGAACAGAGTGTTCATCAGTAAGGAATTAAAGATGGCTGAGAAACATCTTAAAAAGTGTTCAATATCATTAATAATTAAGGAAATGCAAATTAAAATCACTCTCAGATATAATCTCACCCCAATATGGCTAGCTAAGATCAAGAAAACAAAAGACAACAGATGCTGGAGAGGTTGTGGGGAAAGGGGCACATTCATCCACTGTTGGTGGGAATGTAAACTTGTACAGCCACTATGGAAAGCAGTGTGGAAAACCCTTAAAAGACTTGGTATGAGCCTACCACCTGACCCAGTCATACCTCTCCTGGGTATATACCCCAAAGACTCATCCTACCACAAAGATACATGCACATCCATGCAGCTCTCTTCACAATAGCTAAGAGCTGGAACCAAACCAAATGCCCCTCAACAGATGAGTGGATGACAAAAATGTGGTACATCTACACAATGGAGTACTATTTAGTGGTAAAGAAAGATGGATACCTACAGGAGGAGAGGCAATAAGACCCTGCTGCCGAAGACCTGACGTTAACATGGGAGGGATGTATTGAGACCACACATGCAAGTGTACAGATGGCCTCTGGAATGCCAGAGAGTGTTACCAAAGGCCACTAAACCAATAAAGCAAATATGGGTCTCCCTGAGTCAAGCAAGACTCCACCGTCAGCACCAGCTACACCTCACCTGCCTGGAAATACTGTGCAGCAGAGGCAGCCATGTGCCTGTATATCCCAAATCTAATTGGCTATTGGCTCTCCCCTTGGAGAAATAACCCATGGCTGATGCCACAAGCTTACATCCTCTACAGGTTAG
>VZQC01008536.1:41543-62115 GCA_009823505.1 Rhizomys pruinosus | reverse complement strand
TGATGGTCAATGGATATAACTAGAAGCTGTTATACTAAGTGAAGGAGCATTCTCAGAAAAATAAATGACATGTTATCCCTCATTTGTGGATCCTAGCACTAAATCCTTAAATGTAAGTCAAAGTGGGTAATCAGCCAGTAAAAAAAAACAAAAAACAAAACAAAACACATTGATTGATACTGCTATAGATATAGCTTAAAGTACATGTTTTTATTTTCCTCGGTTCTAAGATTTATGAGAATAAATCTCTTTTTTTAAAGTACATTAAAACATACATCAACTTGCTATGTAATTTAGGAATGTAAAGTACATTTCTTTTAACCTGCATGCAAGCTTACAGTTAAACCGGGAATCCCTAAATGTGTTTTAGAATTAATCTATAGTTTATATTCAGACTTTGTAAATTTGGTATATATATATATATATATATATATGGAATATAAGTTAGAGAGAACAGCAACAACAAAAGAACTGGAGGAAAAACTCTGGAAAGACTCAGAAAAAGATGCAAGGCATATATAGCATAGTGCAGGGACTTGGGTTGGGTAGGGGGCATGGAAAGAGAAGCAACTCTACATTTGATTGAGAAAGGATGTATGATATATGGAAAATGTTTACCAACAATTATAAATAAATATAAATAAATAAAATTATAGTAGACATGGAATTTCAAATTTATGTTCTAAGATATAGTTACATGTAATTACATTAGTTTGAGAAGTATAACCGTTCAGTCTGGTTATTATATTTCTATTTCTTTTTGTTGTTTTTTTTCCTTTTAATTTTATATTACTCCAAAGTACTCATATATAAACTCCACATATATACCAAAATGACAGAGTCTGAAAATAAGCTATAGGTTAATTCCAAGACACATTTTGAATTCATATTTTAACAGTAATTTTGCATGCAGGCAGAAATAAATATAACTTTACATTCCTATGTTACATAACAAGTTGATCTATGTTTTAATATACTTTTGAAGAAGAGATTAATTCTTTCTAATATATCTTACATCTTGGGAAACTAAAGGCATAAACTTCAATTTATATCTATAGGAGCATCAGGCTTCACTTACATATAACAATTTGATTCTAGGATCCACAAATGAGAGACACAGTATGTCGTGTTTCTTTCTGGGACTGTATTACTTCACTTAGCATAATGGCTTCTAGTTCCATCCAATTACCCGCAAATTTCATGATGTCATCTTTCTTTACTGCTGCATAGAACTTCATTGTGTAGATGTACCACATTTTAATTATCCACTCATCAGTTGAGGGACACTTGGGTTGCTTCCAGCTCTTCATTATTGTGAGGTGGCATGCCATAAAAATGGTTTTTGGAATATGATGAATCTTTTGTGTATATACTCAGAACTGGTATAACTGGGTCAAGTGGTAGATTCATTTTAAGCCTTTTAAAAGCTTTCCACATTGCTTTCCATAGGTGTTGCATGAGTTGGCATTCCCACCAGCAGTGAATGAGTGTTTCTCTTTCCCCACCATTACTCCAGCATTTGGTATCATTTGTTGTGTTGATCATAGCCAGTCTTACCAGTGTAAGATGAAATCTTAAAAGGTTTTAATTCACATTTCCTTAATTATTAGTGATGCTGAACACTTTTAAAAGATGCTTCTCAGCCATTTTTACTTGTTTGTGAAGTCTCTGTTCAGCTCTTTATTCATCATATGATTGCTTCTTTTGTTTTCTTGCTTTTTTGCTTTTCATGTAATTTATACAATCTGGGTGTTAGACCAATGTCAAATATGTCACTGGTGGTTTCCTCCCACTCTGTGGGTCTTCTCTTCACTTCTTTGTTTCTTTCTCTGTACAGAAGCTTTTTAGTTTAATAGCTCCCACTTGTTGATTTTTTATCTTATTTCCTATGCAACTGCTGTCTGATTTAGAAAGGATTTCCTACTCCTATATCTTGTAGATTACTGCCAATGTTTTCTATTATTTTCAGATTTTCAGGTTTCACATTGGAGTCTTTGATCCATTTGGAGTTTATTTTTGTACAGGATGAAAGGTAGGGGTTTATTTTTATTCTTCTGCAAGTGGTAATCCAGTTTTGCTAGCATCATTTGCTGAAGATACTGTCTTTCTTCCATTGAGGCTTCTAAGGTCCTTTGTCAAATATGTGGTGGCGGAAATTACATGTGCTCAAGTTTGGATCTTCAATTTTGTTCCGTTCATCCATGGTTTTATTTTTTTTTTGTCAATACTAGGATGTTTTCATGACTATAGGTCTGTAGTATAGTTTGAAATATGGTATGATAACCCACACTGCATTGTTCTTTGTGCTCTTTGTCTAACTGGGGTCTTTTGTTTTCCCCTACGAATTTTAGGATGGCTTTTCTAATTCTGTGAAGTAGTCCTGGGGATTTTAATTGGGGTTGGATTAAATCTATATTTTGCTTTGGGTAAGATGATCATTTTTATTATATTAAATCTTCCAATCCATGAGGATGGGAGTTCTTTCCATCTTCTGATGTCTTTGTAAATCTCCTTCTTCAAGAATTTAAAATTTTCATTATAGAGATCCTTAGTGACTTTGGTCAGGTTTGTTCTGAGATATTTGAGGCTATTGTGAATGGGAAGGCTTCCCTGTATTCCTTCACCAAATGCCTGCTTTAGGCATAAAGAAAGGCTACTGATTTTTCTAGATAAATTTTATATCCTGGCACTTTACCAAAACAATCATTTCTAGGAGTTTTCTGCGGAATTTTTGGCATCCCTTAGGTATACTATCATGTCATCTGCAAAAAGGGATAGTTTGTCCTCCTCTTTTCCAATTCTTACTCCTTTGATTTCCTTTTCTTGGCTTATTGCTCTGGCAAGCATTTCCAGCACTATATAGAAAAATAGTGGAGATAGTGGACAGCCTTCATGGGTTCCTGACTTTAAGGGAAATCCTTTTAGTTTTTCCCCATTTAGCATGATGTTCACTGTGGGCTTGTTGTATATGGCTTTAATTATGTTGAGGACTATTCCCTCCAGTCCAATTCCCTCTAGGACTTTAAACATGAAGGCATGTTGGATATTATCAAAGGCCTTTTCAGCATCAATTGAGATAACCATGTTGTTTTTGTCTTTAAGTACACTTATGTGCTTTATAACATTTATTGATTTATGTTTGTTGAACCATCCCTGTATCTCTGGTATAAATTCCACTTGGTCATGGTGGATGATTTTTTTTTTCTTTCTTCTTGTTTTTGGTCTTTTTGAGACAGGGATTCACTGTAGTCCCAGCTGTACTGGAACTCATTCTGTAGACCAGGCTGGCCTTGAACTCATGGAGATCCACCTGCCTCTGCCTCCCAAATGCTAAGATTAAAGGCATGCACCTCCATGCCATGCTTGGTGGATAATCTTTTTGATGTATGCCTATATGCAGTTTGCAAGATTTTTGTTGAGAATTTTTGCATTCATCTTCATTAAAGACCTGGGTCTATAGTTTTCAATTTTGGCTGTATCTTTGCATTGTTTTGGTATTAGAGTGATGCTTTGGTATTAGAGTGATTCATAGAATTTGAGAGATTTCCCTCTGTTTCTATCTTTTTCAATAATGTGAGTAATAGTGGCTGTAGTTCCTCTTTAAATGTCTTGCAGAATTCTGCTGTTAATCCATCTGGGCCTGGGCATTTTTAGCTGGGAAGTTTTTTATTACAGTTTCGCTTTCCTTATATGTTATGGGTCTGTTTATGTTGTTGATCTCTTCTTGGTTAATTTTTGGTGATTTCCATGATTTCAGATATTCATCCATTTCTCTTAGGTTTTCACATTTAATAGAATATAGGTTTATAAAGTATTCTCATATAATTGCCTGGATCTTTTCATTATCTATTGCGATGTTTCCTTTCTCTTTTCTTCTTAATTATGTTCAAGGCTTCAGAATTTTTCTTTTAATTTTATATTACTCTAAAATAGGAATATATACCTTTTGCCCATGTACATTAATTACCATGCCTGAAAGTAGGTGATAAGTTAATTCTAGAGCTCATTATGATAATCACAGTATAACATCACAGTTGCTTTCAGATAGAATGAAATATAACTATATCTTTGTTCAGCTTTCCCCCTTTCACCTCTAATTTTGTTGATTTGGAGTTGCTCTTTCTTTCTTTTCATTAACTGGGCTAGAGGTCTATCTATCTTATTTATTCTTTCAAAGAACCAGCTCTTGGATTCATTGATTCTTTGTATTATTTTCTTTGTTTCTATTTCATTCATCTCCACTCTGATTTTTGTTATTTCTTCTTGTCTGTTGGGATTCATTTGTTTTTGCCTCTCAAATGTTTTTTTGTTACAATACTAGGTCGTTTATTTGTGCTTTTTAGTGTAGGTATAAATTTCCGTCTTAGGACTGCTTTTAGAGTGTCTGATAGGTTTTGTTGTGTTGTATTGTTAATTTCCTTTAAGTCCAGAAATAATTTTATTTCTATCTTTATTTATACCTTAACCCATTCATTATTTAGGAGTGTGTGGTTTAGTCTCCTGAGTTTGTGTAGATAGTAGGGCTTCTTCTGATTTTCATATTAAGCTTTATTGCATTGTGGCCTGACAGAATGCATGAGATTGTTTCATTTATTTCATACTTGTTGATATTTGTCCCGTGTACCTGTATGTGGTCGACTTTGGAGAAGATTCCATGGGCTGCTAAATACAAAGTATATTCTTTGATGTTTCAGTGGAATATTTGATATGTTAGGTCCATTTGTTGTATCATATTGTTCAGTTCAGATGTTTCTCTGCTTATTCTTGGTCCAGATGACCTGTCCAATGGGCACAGTAGGATACTGAGTTACTTACTACTATTGTGTTGGGATTAACCTGTGCCTTAATTTCCTGTAATAATGTGTTTTTTTAAGTTTGATGCACCAGTGTTTGGTGCATATATATTCATGAGTGTGAAATCTTCATGGTTGATTGCTCCTTTGGTAAGAATGTAGTGACCCTCTTCATATCTTCTGATTAGTTTTAATTTGAAGTTTATTTTGTCTGAAATTAGTAATGCTTGCTTGCTTAATAGTACCATTTGCTTGGAATACTTTTTTCTATCCTTTCACCTTGAGAGTGTGCCTGTCTTTGACGTGCATTGTGTTTCACATAGACAACAAAAAGATAGATTCAAATTCTTCTCCTTCCTCCCCCTCCTTTCCTCCTCCTCCTCCCCCTCCTTTCCTCCTCCTCCTCCTCCTCCTTCTTCTTTTTCTTCTTCTTTTTTCTTCTTCTTCTTCTTCTTCTTCTTCTTCTTCTTCTTCTTCTTCTTCTTCTTCTTCTTCTTGTCTTTTTGAGACATGGTCTCACTATGTAGATCAGGCTGGCCTTGAACTCACAGAGATCCACCTGCCTCTGCCTCCCAAGTGCTGAGATTAAAGGTGTATGTGACCATATCCAGCTCAAATTCTTAATCCATTCTCCCAGTCTGTTTCTCTTGATAAGGGAGTTCAGACCATTAATATTTAAAGATATTATTGAAAGATAACTGATGCTTCCCATAAAGTTAATTCTTGTTTGCATTTTTGTTCTATGTTTGTATTTCCAAAACTATACAGTTATAAATGCTATCTCCTACCACTTCGGAATAGTCATTCCTTTCTTCTACACTTTGTATTGCTTCAAGTATTTTCTGAAGGGTTTATTTTTTGGACACATATTCTTTCATCTTATTTAAGTTATGAAAATGTTTTTCTTTCTACTTCAACTATAATGGACATTTTCCCCAGGTAAATATTCTGGGTTGCCATCTACAGTCATTTAGAACTGAGACTACTTTGGTCCAAGCTCTTGGGGATTTCATAATTTGAATTGAAATGTCAGCTGTAATTGTGATGGATTTTCCTTTGTATGTGACTTGTTTTTCTTTAGCAGCTTTCAGTATTCTCTCTTTGTTGTGTACATCTCATGTTTTTACTATGATATGGCATGGGGAATTTCTTTTCTGTTCCTTTGTATTTGGCGATCTATATATTTCTTGTATTTGAATGAGTATGTGGGAAAGACAATTTGGGGAAATTGTCTTCTACAATCTTGTTGAAGATCTGATCAATACCATTATCCTGAGATTCTTCTCATTCCTCTATACCTAGATGCATAAGATCGGACTTTTTATGGTGTTCCATATTTCCTGAATATTCCATTCTTGTTTATTTAATATTTTTATATTTGCTTGAGCAATCCAATTCTACTTATCTTCTGGTCTTGATATTCTATTTTCTACTTCATTCGTTCTTTGACTAATGCTTTCTCTTGTCCTTGCCTGTTGCCTGGATGAATGTTCTGTTTCCTTTTTCATTGAAGCCTGAGTTTTCTTCAGTACTTCCACCTCATTCCAAATATCATTCATATCTCTATCTCCTTCTAGTTCTTTAATCCATTTGTTTGTGTCTTCTTTAAATTTCTTGAATTCTTTGAGTATGTTTATGATAGATCTGTGCCCTGGGTTACTTCTTTGGAGTCCTCATGGTAGGGGTCTTCTACTGGATTTGTAGTATTTAGTGGGCACTTATTATTTGTTTTTTTTATGTTATTGTTTTTTCGCTGTGATTTTGGCATCTGCATTTGCTTTGTGGTTTTTATTCTGTTATGAAATGCAAGTGTTTCTTAGTTGAACTGAAGAGTGACTTTGCTTGTTTTCTTCAGATGCCTTCATTGTCTTCTTATTAGTTATGAAAGGCTGGATGGTCTAGGCTTCAGGTTTTCACTTTTAATTTTTTACTTGAGGGACCAGCTATTTTTTGTCCTTCTAATGCAGCTTCTTCAGAGGCCCAGGGCAGGTAACAATCAGGTCAGCTTGAACTTCACACCATGTGAGGTGAGCCTACCATGTCCCCTGGGCTGGCTGTAAGCTTCTGGGTCTGGGTCCAGGGCCAGAGAAACTTAGTATGGAGCTGGGGAAGTGGCTCAAGGTGCTCCCTAGCTAATGGGTTGGGATTCTGGGATATTGCCAGAGCTGAGTCATATTGCTCTCTGAGCTTCTGTCTTACCTGCTAGGTTCCCAGTCCTTCATGTGGAATTCTGGCCTCAGGGTGGGTGGATGAGGCTTTATCTTCCCTGTTAGCCAGATCAGGAGCCTACAAGAGCTGAGCCCAAGCTGGTCTGGAATTGGAGGTCTTGTCTAGTTCATGGCTTCTGTGTGGGTGAGTATGCCTTGTCTTGCCAGCTGGGAGCAGGCATCCAAGACAAATGTGCACTGGCATGTGCTGGGCTCTGTCTTACCCCTCGGGCAACAGCACCAGTTCCTTATCTGCGTAACCTGGAACCTGGAACTGTAGCTAGAGGCCATCAAGAGCCAGATTTGGGGAGCCAGGTTCTGGGCTCCTGGTGCCTGCAGAGCCTGGTTGGCTGGAATTGGAGCTGTAGCAAGCCCCCATCACACCTCCTCTGCCTGCTGTTCCTCTTGCTCCAAGTACTCTGGGCCTGCCAGGACAGGGCCTGTCCACGGGTGGTCCACCTGCTCTGCTGGGATGCATAGGGCCTGCTGGCGGTATGAGTTGGGCTGCTGGTGGTCCGCTGATGGTCCACCTGCTCCACATGCACGGACAGGACCTTTTGTGGGTCCCAGAATTTTATGTAGGCATTTATAATATTCATTTTTTAGTGTTGTTGTGGTTTGAACATTTGTTCTCCTCAGCTCAGGTGTTGTCAGTATGGTAATATTAAGAACTGGGCTGGTATTAGCTACTTTCATATTGCTGTTGCTAAGTACCCTGATGAGAAAATATTAAGGAAATAATTTATTTAGGCTCACACTTCCAGAATATAGCCCATGGTGTTTGGGAAGTCATGAAACAGGAGCTTAACGCAGCATGTTATCTGCATTCTCAGTCAGGAAGCAGAGGGAGATACATGGTAGTGCTCAGCTGACTCTCCTTTATTCACCATGGATAGTGGCCCAGGGAATAGTGCCATCTACATTTAAGGTGCGTATTAACCTAACCTAGGTGATTCCTGACAAGCGGTCCTCGGGCCTCTATCTCAGAAAATTCTAGACCTGTCAAGTTTTAATTTATTGAGGAACTTCCACACTGGTTTACATAATGGCCATTTTATTTGCACTCACACCAGCAATGAATAAGCGTTCCTCTTTCTTCACATTCTCTCCCATATTTGTTGCCAAATTTCACAAAGATAGACATTCACAGGGATAAGTTGGTACCTCAAAGTAGATTTAATTTGCATTTCCCTGATAACTAGGAATACTGGACAATGAAACATAATTATATGACACTTTTTGTTACTTCTTTTAAAAACTGTTAATTTCATTAGTTCATTTGTTGATTGACAGTTTTGCTTCTTTGGAGTTTAATTTTTACTGTTCTTGTAATTCTAGATATCAGTGTCCTGTCTGAAACATAGCTGGTAATGATTTTCTCCCATCACGGGCCATCTTCTTGGGCTGCTAATAATTTCCTTTGCTGTGCAGAGACTTTTATGTCACACGTCCTATTTATTTATTCCTGAGGCTATTTTCTAGCAATTACCAGGCCTCAGCTTCTACTACAGAGCTAACCTCAAAAATTAGGTTATCATAGCTTTGTCTATTTATTTCTGGGTCTATTCGTGGGAAAGTTTTGATGTTTTACCAGAAGACCTGAACAGCTAGAGAAATGTGTAGGGAGCACTCTTGAAGACATTGGGGGAGGGAGGAAACTTCTGAGCAGAATTCCTGTAATACAGCATAAGCTGAAGCAAGCAACAATATTGTAAATTTCTATACACAGAAAATTTGACAGAAGTCACCAGTAAATAGAACAAGAGAGGAAATATTAAGTGAATATCTTCAAGCCAAAGAAGGGTGATGGACATTGGGATTTGCAAAGAAGAAAAAATTTAAAAATTTTAAATGCATGGGTCAATATGAAGGGAGATTAAAATTATTTTATAGGAATTTAAAAGAGACTGTCTTGCTTAGACTCAACTCCAATCTGACGACATGGCTGCAACATCTCTGGAGCTTGCACAACAACAGGGGATATGCACCTGAATTTTCAGATCCAGCTTGAGAAAGGGGCTTGCACAGCCACAGGGGATATGCACCTGAATCTTCAGATCCAGCTTGAGAAAGGGGATAACAGATTTCCTAAAGGAAAACCAAGAACAATGTTTTATGGCATTTATAAAATGCACCAGTAAAAGATATGGCAATGGCTGTCTAGAAATTTATTATTCTTATATCCCTATATAACACTGAATGTTATATTGAAGTATAATAAGTTCAAAGTAAAAATTATAAATTTTAAAACATATTTTATTAATTATTTTTATTTTATAATTATGAATGTCTTGCCTGTATTTATGTAAGTGCACTCCTCTCCTGCAATGCCCACAGAGGCCAGAAGAGGGCATTAGATCCCGTGGAAGCAGACATGGATGGCTGTTAGCTGCTATGTTGGTGCTGATAAGCAAAACTGGTCTTCTGCAAGAACAGCCAGTGCTCTTTACTTCTAAGCTATCACTCCACACCCAGCATTATAAATTTCAAATTAACCAATAAAATTATAAAGCAGTTTATGTAACTACTCAATATAACCTAATGAATATTAATACTCAAACAAACCAAAATAAGACACAACAATAACAAAAATGAAACAATGAACTAATGCAAAAATAGGTCCCTTATTAAATCATTAGATTTAATACAAATAACATAAATTATCACATTAAAAAATAAATGATCACATTAATGTGATCACTCTAAAGACAAGGCAGGAAAAGAAGAGTCAAATATATACCGTTTACAATAATGTGTGGTGTCAAGACCCAAGTAAGTTAAAGTAAAAGGTATGGAAAAAAGATATACAATGTGTAAACACATGGAAAGGGCCATGGGCTGTAGTTTTCCTCCATGGTACAATCTCTGTGGATTGAAAGATTGTTTTGATTGTTCCCTCTCTCTCACTCTCAACATTCATTCATTCATTCATTCATTCATTCATTCATTCATTCATTATGTGTGCGGAGGTGCACATGAACCATGGTGGCATCTTAACCCTGCAAAAATATCACTTAGCATTTCTTTTCCGGTTCTGTAATAAGAAGTAGATTCTGAGAATATGTCAGTCCTATCCCCAGTTCTTACTCTGTGGTTTTATATCATTTGACCAAGTAATAAATATCTGACGCTTAGGTAAATCTTTCCACTGGGATTTTCCTAATGATATTCCAATTAGTGTGACAAGATACTGGACTTTATTTCATTAATTTCCTTGCTTTATTTTACTGAGTTTTGCAACTATTTTCAGAATACTGTGGAAGCAATATTACCTCTTATCCATAGCAGACCCCTCTCATCTCCTGACACTGTATCCTTCCAGCAATAGCCCATAGACCTTCCTAAACTGCCCGTTCCTCTGAGGATCTCTCCCATCTTTCCAGATCCAGCTGCATTAAGCCTGTTTTACCAGCATACAGATTTCTTGCCCTTTCCAGAGAAATAATTTCTGTACAAATATCTATTTTCTTTGAGGCTTATCATAGACAGGATATTATGTGCTCTGAATTTTAGCATTTCTGAACTATAAAGAGCTTGTTTGAAGATGCAGAGAACAGACTACATTTGGAGCTTAGCTTCTGAACAGATGATAAAGGTAAATTGCTTACTGAATTCTGCCTATTGAAAAAAGGTTTTTCCCCAAAATTCTTTCCTCAAACAAAGATTTGATATTGTGCTTCTTTTATAATTTGAAAGAAATGTTTCACTCTGAACATGGATTTTGCTTAAACACAAATAAGCTAACTTTAAAATGGGTTGGATAAAGGAGATTGTCCACTTGGTATATATTTTACTAATTTCTAGAAAATGAACTCCAAACTACAGACATTGGAGTTCATTTTCTATAAATTAGTAAAAATTTGAAGAGTAAAATCAGTATAGAACAAGAGTGACCATCAGAATTGGAAGAAGCAAAATGAGAGGTCTTTAAAGAGGAATAACAGTCCTTAAGATGATCCTATCAGTTTATGATTAATGAAGGACTCTTCTTTGATGTAACATTATGCACTTAAAATTAGTGCAATGATGTGTGGCCATGTGACTGAATAGCATACAATGTCGTTAATTGAACACATGTGGAACACCAAAAAAATCAACAAAAATTCATCTATCCTATGGACCATCTATAATACTACATGTCTCTTTTAAAGAATTGTTGATATGATATTTATTTATTACATCATTCTACCATGTGGGTGTTAGGGATCAAATACAGGTCATCAGAGTTGGGAGTAAGAACCTTTCTAGTTGAGGCACCGCACATGCCCACTACATCTTTCTTGAAGAAATATCTTCTAAAATAAAACATTGCTTAAAAAGTTGCCATCTGTACATCAGGAGCCCCTATAGACCATGCCACAGTGTGATGGATTATTTTAATTGATCTTTCACTTCCTTAAAAATGGATAGAAATAAATCCCTTTTCACTAACAAATGATCCGGCCCGATCTTGAGAAGTTTCCTCTTAGGTAGCTTAGGGTCTTCATAAACGAACTGAGACACCTGTGTAAGGGAAGTATGTTGACATCACCTAATTTCTTATTCCTGAAAGGTGCTGGGGAGGAAAGGATTCTAAAAACAATAGCAGAATCCACCTGCTTTAAATGGCAAGCCCGTTTTAGCTGCAGAAGCAGACTTTCCGGGCAGGGCGTTGAGGCAAGCATATGTTTCCTGGAATCTGTTCCTGTCCAAAGTACTCAGCTCTCTTGATGAAACATGTAGCTGTTCAAGTAACAAAGTTGAAATTTATATTTTTGCTTTGTAATAAAATTTAATGCTCTTTCTAAAAGTTCTGTCTGTTCCCAACAGATCATTCCAGCTCTCTAGACAAAAGACTAAAATGAAAGAAAAATTAATTGTTATTAAACAATTAAATATTTCATCCAGATATAAAAGACTCATTTTTTCCCATGAAGATTTTAGCTACTTATGACTTTAGATGTTTTGGAACTTTTCATGTGTTAGCTTCCATTACAAATTTTCTTTCCCCTTTTCAAATATCTCTCTTGCTAAGGTCATCTTGGGCTGGGGGACAAATACTGAGAAATCCTTTGGTAAGTATGGCTACTAAACTGAAGCTGACAAACAGAAAATACGTCCCCAAATACTTCAAATTATTATTTTTATGTGTAGCCCCTGTTCTAAATTTAAACACGGTTTAGTCCCAGGGTTATGCATCTAAGCTGCTGGATGGCTCTTTTGGGCTGCTGTTTTGTTGTTACTACATGATATTGCTTCTTAGCCATAAAGTTAAAGTAATTTCCCTCCATGTTTGTATCTTTTTCCTGTTAAATCTCACATTTCAACACTAGATGATCTCAGGGGAATGTATAGTGGTAATAATTGAAAGTTGAAAAACTTCCAGAATCCTGGCACAGGATCCCCCTGTGCTGCATTTTCGTTTCAGAAATGCCAGAAGCTGAGAAACTCTTGAAACAAGGATCCCTACAAAACAGTACTAAAGAATTAATATTGCAAATTGTACAGACCCATATTTTACCATTTAGTGCAGTAAGACCCAAACAATTACCTGAGTCTCACACATCTTTTCACCATTACTTAGTTAGGATTAGTTAGTAGTAAATTGACATCTAAAAGACATTAAGACTTTTATAACAATGTTTCTTTATTGAAACAAAAGCTACTATTGACTGCAATTTAAAGTCCAGTGGCATCCAACAATGACAGACACAAATGAAACCTTCAAACACAGTTTGCTATAGAAATGATGTGTGTGTGTGCACACGCGCAATGTTTGCAACTTCAGTTCCATGGAATCTAATACCTTCTTCTGAACTCTGTGGGCAGCAGCAGCCACATGTACATACCAACACACCAACACATGTATGCCTGGTTATATAAGCTCAAGGTTACAGTGCCTGTAGTAAACAACAGTGTTTTGAGGTTTTGTTCAGAGGGTAAATCTCATGTTTTTATTATGCTAGCACATAAAAGAGACTTGAAATACATTTATGACTATACATTTTTGAGTTACTATTTTAATATGATCAGCAATATTTCCAAAATAATTGGTCATAGCTCCTATGCCATGTAGTTCTAAATGTGTTTCTCTGGATATTTGTCCATTACTATTTTAATAGTATTATATGAACATAATTTTCACTAAAATTTCTTTTCATTTACTAATGTAAACAATGATGAAGTTTTAATTTTTATAAGCTTTAATAATTCAATATACATTTGAAATTTTTAAGAGAAAAATTGGGTTCCAAACAAATTTTCCTTTGAAACAATTACAGGGAAATTCATTTTCGGCAAATTGTAATTCTGTGGAAGGAGTTTCAAATTATCAGAAATATATATATATATATATATATATATATATATATATATATGTATTTTTGTAACCTGATGATAATTTATTTACATTAACCAACGATGGTCAGGATCATTTTGTAGCAAATATTATTCAAGTAGTTAAATTTTTATTTTCATTAAAATTAAAAATAAAATTAAAGTTTTTATGTGTTTCATACGTCAGGCTTAATCACCATATAACCACTTCTTCCTTAGCACCCTTCTTCACTGTCCCAGCAGAACTCACACCTTCTGTCATTTGTGCTAGAGTCCATAGCTCCAAATTACTCTCCACACTCATTCCTCAGTGCCAGCTCCTCCCCTTGTCAGCCTATCCATAGTCTCTTTTCTTTTTTTCCTTTTTTTAAAACCTTTTTTACATAATACTTTTATTGATGTCTTGTGTATTTCAGACATCATTTCTCAGTTCAGTTTAGACATATTCCCCTTGCCCTTCCCCTCACCCCACCCCAGATCATGCACTCTGTCATAACTGTCCTGCATCTTTCTCTGTATTTTTTTCATGTTTGGGAATTCACATTTTCCTCCATTAATTTTATATTACTCTAACATATGAATATATACATTGCACTCATATACAGTAATTACAGAGTCTGAAAGTAAGTGGTGGATCGATTCTTGAGCCCTTTAAGAGATTTACATTATAGGGGCTGGAGAGATGGCCTGCACCGACTGCTCTTGCAGAGGACCCAGATTCGATTCCCAACACCCATATGGAGGCTGAGAACCTTCTTTAAATTCAGTTCCAGGGGAATCCGACGCCCTCTTCTTACCTCCAGCATTGCAGAACACGAGCGCACAGACCTACATGCAGACAGTGCATTCATACAAATAAAAAAATAAAATAAAAAAGTAAAAAAGAGATTTACATTATAACAAGATAGCTGCTTTCAGATAAACAGAAATGTAACAATAATGTTGTTCAGCTTGCCTTTCATCTGGGGATTTGGTGTTAGCATCCACAAACGAGGGCGACGATTTGCCACTTGATTTTCTGGGACTGTGCTACTTCATGTAGCATAATGGCTTTGATTTCTATCCATTTACCTGCAAAGTTCATGATGTCATCTTTCTTTACTGATGAATAGTACTCCATTGTGTACATGTACCATGTTTTTGTCATCCACTCGTCAGTTGAGGGCATTTGGGTTGGTTCCAGCTCTTCACTACTGTGAAGAGAACTGCAATAAACATGGATGTGCATGTAGCCTACAATCTGACCAAGTCATACCACTCCAGGGTATACCCATAGTCTCATTTTTAATGAAGGCCAGGTCTACCACACCTGACCACCATCTCCTGCCAATATTTCCTCAGCCAAGGAAGGGCGCTGCTACCCATTTCTGCAGTTCTGTGCTGGGCCATTCCATAGAAAGGCTGCCTATATTCAGATTCACCCACCCAGGGTTCAGAGGACATTGTGGAAGAGGGGGCTGAAAGATTGTAAGGGCCAGGGAGGTGATACAAGAGCAAATGGAAATGAATTCTACAGGCCCCTGGGACCTGGTTCATATGAACCAACAGCATCGGTATCAGCATGCACAAGACCCATGCAGGAGTATATGTTTTTTTTTATTATTTATTTGTTTGTTTATTTATTTATTATTTGTATGAATGTACTGTCTGCATGTAGGTTTGTGCCCCCGTGTCATGCAATGCCGCGGAGGTCAGAAGAGGGTGTTGGATTCCCCTGGAACTGGAGTTCTTCTGGAATTGGAGTTACAGACGGTTCTCAGCTGCCATGTGGGGCTGGGGATCGAACCCGGGTCCTCTGCAAGAGCAGTCAGCGCTCTTAACCGCTAGGCCATCCCTCCAGCCCCGAGTATATGTTTTAAAATTATACTTTGTGTGGTTAGATACTTTTACAAGTCAAACATGAGAGATTATTATAAAATATAATAAAAGCACAAATCATTTCCTGTAGTTTTGTAATTAGAGTCAAATATACAAAATAAACATGTCCAATTGTTATATATAGTGCTATGTATAGTGATATATATATATATATATATATATATATATGCACAAATACTAAATTTTTCTAATTTTTTTCCTCTGCCTTAATCTTTTTTAGATATTGACAAACGCCGGCTGCACTGGGCTCGACGTGCACCGTAGCTATTATGTTTTTAATGTCACCACTAGCTTTGCCCAGCACTCCCTCTTGTTTGAACCCTAGTTTTGGTACACCCATCCCTTCCCCCTTCTCGCCTCTCTGATCGTAGTTATTTCTCATTGTGTTACAAGTTTTCTTGAGCCAGATGTGTTGCCATTTCCCGATTTCTTTTCTTTTTTATCCCTCGCTCCCCTTTCCTGTAGCATTGATGCATTATGTAACCCTACCGGATCTTTACTTTCCCACGCTGTGGATTATGGACACTTTGTCCCCCTTCTGTGGGAAATCAATGACACTGTTCTCCCTTTGGAGACACAGTTGGCTCCAAAGGTATTCTAATAAAAGTACATTATTGCTGCAGGAATCTGTCTAATAGTGTGCACCGGGAATTCAGACAACTCTGAATTTGTGGAGACAATAATTGTCTGTTTTAGCTCTTTTGCATTAATAGTATCCATGCTCTGAGTAGTCCACACACAGTGAGCATTATGGATGGAGCTAGCTTCACTGTTATGCCTGTTTACCTGAGAACTGTGAGCCGAGGTTAATCCCTCTTCCCTTAGGTTGCTTCTGTCAGATATTATGGTCACAGACCCAGAAACTAATTAAGACACCACTTAAACCCTGTTATTTAAGTGGTTAAAATCAACAAACTTAGAGCCATTTGCTTGGAGTTGCATGATTATGTTACTCCAGCTGTTTTTTTTTTTTTTTTTTTTTTTTCTTATTTAGTACTTTTTTTTTTTTTTACAAATATGTATGTACTGAATGAAAAATGAAGTTTATTAAGCTATTTTGTCCACTTGCGCAAAACTACCTGATACATATGACCTTCAGTCAGTTAGCTACCTTTAGAAAATATGAGTATAGGGCTGGAGAGATGGCCTAGCGGTTAAGAGCACCGACCGCTCTTGCAGAGGACCCGGGTTCGATCCCCAGCACCCACATGGCGGCCGAGAACCGTCTGAAACTCCAATTTCAGGAGAACTCCAGTTCCAGGGGAATCCAAGACCCTCTTCTGACCTCCGTGGCATTGCACGACACGGGTGCACGGACCTGCATGCAGACAGTACATTCATGCACATACCGAAATAAATAAAATTAAAAAAAAAAAAAAGAAAAAAATGATAATATGAGTATATGACAAAGAAGACAATTTTGTTTTCTGAGGCTATTTAGCAGCTTATTAATTTTAATAAACCTTTGAAGCAAATAGTTTGGGCTTTATTGATTTTTCTGTATTGATTTTTTTCTCTGTAATACTGATTTCTACTCCAGTTTTTCATCTTTTTCCTCCTATTTATTTTTTTACATCCTGTTCTCCTTTGCCTGGGTTTTCAAGGTAATGTCAAAATAATTATTTTACATATTACTAAATTTAAGTATTAACTAGTTAAATTTTCTTTGAGAATAACTTTATATATTCACACATATTTTTGCATGTTGCATTTCCATGTTAAATCAGGTGAAAATAGACTCTATTTTTCTTGAGCTATTTATAGGTGTCTTGTTTATATTGATAATATTTTGTATTTTCTACATACATTGTAAATGTTGAATTTTGGTTTTAACTCACCACAATTAGAGAGCACAGAGTCTTGCATTGTTTAACATCATTGAAACTCAGACTCTCAATAACTCAAGGAAGCATGGGGAAGCCTCTATGACACTAGGTTTCTGAACTTTTTCTTGCACTATTACTGTTTTTTGCATATGAGGAAGCTCTGTTATTATATACACTCACATTTATAACATTTTATCTCCTTTCACAAATATGTACTGTGTCATTTTGTAGCTTACTCATCACCGATAGACATTTATGAATTTTTGTCTACTGATGTTAGTGAAGCCCCATTGTCTTTTCATGATTATTGTTTGCAGAGAATAATATCTTTTTAAAACTATATCTTTAGCCATATATTTGATGTATATTATTGCTTGCCACTACTCAGTAGAATATTAAACCCATTTATATTTACTAGAATTATAGATGCAATTTAAATTTAAAGGTACCACTTTTCTTGTCTGATTTTATGTTGTGCTATTATTTTTCTTGGAAATAATTACATTTTGACTACATTTTCCCACAATCTCTCTTTTACTGGGCTAAATACCAAATGGACTTGGGCCTGCTAGGCAAGTACAGTTGCACTGAGCTATGTCCTTAGCAATCTCACCAATAATGATCAGTTATTTCTCTATTTTTACATTTAGTGTTTTTTTCTCTTCCTATTGGCACTTTCAAGCAATAATAACAACAACACTGTAGCACTTGAGATAAAACACTAAAATCTTTAAACAATGTACTGCAACCTACACACTCAAAACTATACCCATAGGCACATGCACAGACACAGAAACAGACACAGACACAGGCAGAACCCCTCCCCCCCACATATATACATTCTTTTTCCTCTGTATCTTGCTATTCTTTTTCTTTAAGTAGCTGTTTATATTTTACTGATATGTGAACTGAGAGAAAAAATGCTTATATTTACCTACATATTTAAATGTATATTTAGCATTTTTCAGTCTTTGGTAATTTGAATGGACTAGATTTTATTTCATATAATTATTTTTAATACTTTATTTATTATTTTTATTTTATATGTATGAGTGTATTGCCTGCATGTGTGTAAGTGAAGCCACGTCAAACACTACCTGTGGAGGTCAGAAGAGGGTGTTGGATCCCCTGGAACTGGAATTACATAAGATGGTTGTTAGCTGCCATGTGGGTGCTAGGAATCAAAACCTGGTCATCTGCTAGATTGGTCAGTGCTCTTAACCATTGAGCAATCTCATCTTTCCAGCCCATCAGATAAGTATTCTTATAATTAAATATTTATTTTAAAAATCCTGTAAATTATGTCTGCTACAAATGAATTTTTAAAGCTTTATCTGATTAAAAAATACTACTTCACTGAAGTTGAGTCCATCTATCTAGGCTGCTGAGTCTGTGTTCCAGGTTAGGACTTCTGCAATAAACCTAACCTACTTGATCCTCTTTAGTTCATATGAGTATGTTCCCCGAGGCTTGAAAGCCTCTGTTTCCTATGCTCATGCTCTAACTCTGGCTCTTACAGTGTTTCTACCCCCTTTCCACTTCCCACAGTTGTCTCTGAACTATAAGTAGGTGAGGTTTATTACAAAAGTCTTATCCTGAAACCCAGACTCAGCAGCCTCTTATTCTGTACAACTTCGTCAGTTGTGGTCTTTTGTGTGCATTACACTCTGTTTCGTGTGGAAGCTTCACTGGTGAAAGTTGAGGGATGCCTTAGTATTCTCTGTACACCCTGTTCCTCTGTTTCATGTCCCTTAGCTATAAAAATTCCACTGTACAAAGGAGGCAGAGGCAGGCGGATCTTTGTGAGTTCAAGGCCAGCCTGGTCTACAGAGTGAGTTCCAGGACAGCTGGGGCTACAGGGAGACCCTGTCTCAAAAAGACCAAAAAAAAAATTCCACTGTAGATACGTCATTTAAGGCTGGACATCTCTCAAACACAAAGGCTTGAACAGATATGCCTTAATATATATCACAGACTATGGGGTTATGAATAGAGGAGGGGGTCTAAATATGATCAAGATTTATTGTATGAATGCACTAAATCTCAATAACAATAGTCATTAAACAAAGTTTTCTGGGCTTCACTTAGGCTTCTTCAAGCCCCTGAAGGATTTCTAATACCCACTAGAATTATATGTAGACATTAAAAATTTGTAGAACTAGTATGCCAAGATAATGCTCAGGAGAAAGAAAGACTTATTGATGCTTTATGAAAAAAATAGATTTGGATACATGGTCCCTCTTTTAGCCCCAGCTGGTCTCAAACTCACTATGGAGAGAAGGATGTCCTCAATCTGCCTCCCTCAGCCTCTGAGTATTGGGATTAATGGTTACCGCACCTGGCTAAGAATGAAAATTTTGATGAAGATCGACACATAGTTTGTATCAGTATATTGTTTCTAGAGGGTGGAAATTCATAGGAGGAATATATTCCCATTCTTTCTTGTTCTGTACATATGTTATTTTTCTTAGTTCTTTTGACATTTTGGCCTTTACAGTGAGTTTTGGGAATTCAGCATGGTGTACTTTGCTGTGTTCTTTTCATTTCTCAATTCTAATATCTAACAAAATAGACTTCAAATTAAAACTAATCAGAAAAGATAAAAAAGGATTCTTCATTCTGATCAAATAACAATTGAATAAGAAGTATTACAACCATGAGCATATATGAACCAAACTGTTCTGCACTCATTTTCATAAAAACAGCATTACAAGACTTTAATACAGGTTAATCCAACTCAGTAATATTAGGAGTCTTCAGTATCCCTCTCTCTCTCTAATAGACAGGTCAACTGAATAACAAAATAAACAGAAACATCTATATTAAATGATACCATATATCTAATGAACCTAACAGGCATGTTCCAAATATTTCACCAAAGCACCAAAGAACACACTTTTTATTCAGTAGCCCGTGGACATTTCTCTAAAACTGGCCATATACTGGAGCAGAAAACAAAACTCAGCAAATAGATACAAACTGAATTAATACCATGCCTTCTGTCAGACCACAATGCAATAAAGTTTAAAATCAACACCCGGCAGACGCCATATTCTGGTCCTGAGCCGGGCAGGAGTCAGGACCAGCCTGTCACTGCTCCAGGAAGGTAAACTTAGGGCATTGACCCACGGGTGCAGGACAATTGATTTGCTGAGTTATGGCAGAGGGGCCAGTGGCTGGCAGACCTAGACTGGACTCCTAAATCTGGCCAGAGTGTGGCTGCCCGGCTGGGTACCCCCCCCCCCCGTAGTAGCAAGTGGAGGGGATCCTGGGTTTGGAGTCAGGCGCAGATGCCATACTCTGGTCCTGAGCAGGGCAGGGGTCAAGAACAGCCCACCACTGCTCCAGGAAGGTACCCGGGTGAGGGCTGTCAGGAATACACCCCCACTAACAACTGGAATTGAGGAGAGAGTATCCAGTGGTTTAAGAGAACATTCAAAACAGGAAAGGAAGAGACTTCCAGTATCCAATATATAAACAAAAGTGAAAGCCTGAAAACTAGACAAGTCAACACTCCATAAACAAGGAGGAGGGAAGGAAGGGGAAAAAAAAA
>VZQC01008536.1:0-31149 GCA_009823505.1 Rhizomys pruinosus | reverse complement strand
AATGTACTGTCTGCATGCAGGTCTGTGCACCCGTGTCGTGCAATGCCGCGGAGGTCAGAAGAGGGTCTCGGATTCCCCTGGAGCTGGAGTTCTCCTGGAATTGGAGTTTCAGACGGCTCTCGGCCGCCATGTGGGTGCTGGGGATCGAACCCGGGTCCTCTGTAAGAGCAGTCGGTGCTCTTAACCGCTAGGCCATCTCTCCAGCCCTGTTAATTGAATTTTAAATATACTGTCTATTCTACTAAAAATCAAATATTATATTTTTTAAATTGATCATTTTGGAGACATAATTTTCACACCTCACGATTAATCACTTAATATGATTCAGTTGCTTTTAGAATACCCAGAAATTTACACAAGCATAAGCATTTTGGAAAAAAAGTGTTTGTTTTATTTAATATATGATGCAATATATATATATATATATTACATTCTTGTCTGTTTTCCTACTTCATTTCAAAAAAGCTGTATTCTACTCATTTAGACAGTATTTGTATACCCTATTATTAAGTACAGCTCTCATGTTTTTTAAGAGCTGTTTGGGCTTTTCACCTTGCATATATTCTACTGTGTTCTTTAATTTATTTGTCATAATCTGCCCCTTTTATTGTCCCTGGTTATCAGTTTTATTCTGTCTATATTTTAGCTTGGCATTCAAATATTTATACTTTTATGTGAAATATTTCAGTATTTTTTCCTTTGGCTGGATTCATTCATGTATGGCAAAGTGCAGGCTTTCTTCTTTTTTTTTTCCTTTGAATTTTATCTTCACAAATTTATTTCAATTAAGATATTATAAACATTGGTGCTTGCTTTAGCAGCACACACATTGAAATTAATATGATACAGAGATTATCATTGCCCCAGTGCAAGAATGACAAGCATAAGGCTGCATTTGATGTTGCTTATACACAGGATAGCAGTTTCTTCTCCATTCTTTGGTTGATGGATGGTAAGCTGTTTCCACAGTAGTTATTGTACTTATATTTATAGTTTTATTTTTGGTCTTACTAACATTTCATATTTTTCTTACATTGTTTCTTATTTTTCTTGTCATTTATATAGTTAAATTTATTTTTTAATAAAACTTAATCCATATCTTCTACTTTTTTATGTGTATGAGTGTACTGTCTGCATGCAAGTAGGTGCAACTGTGTCATACAACGCTGCAGAGGTCAGAAGAGGGCGTCAGATTCCCCTGAAACTAGAGTTAAGATGGTCCTTAATTGCCATCTTGGTGCTGGGAAACGAACCGGGGTCCTCTGCAAGAGCAGTCAGTGCTCTTAACCGCTGAGCCATCTCTCCAGCTCCATCTTCTACCTTCTTAATTTCTGTTATTTGTGTTCATCTGATAGAGTTTTCCTTTGGCTATAGGTCAAATTTTCTTGATTCTTTGTATGTTTGTCACATTTTGACTGAATGCAGAATGGTTTAGTAGTGGTCTTTGTTGTGTTTCTTTGAAGATTAATTTGTTCTAGAAGGCACTTATGTTGTTTGATAATCAACCCTATATTTTTGAAGTTTGACATTAATCTTTTATTGATACACCAAGTCCAGATTAACCATTATTGCAATTCTGATTTGGCTTCATTACTAACATAACTTTATGCAATGTTATTTAGTGACATGTATTAAAAGATCTCTTCATTTTAATAGAACCTGATTCACTCTTAGAAATGTGTAAGCTCTGGGGACATTTGTTCTATTTACTTCCTCATATATCAAGAGTTTCAGTGCAAGCACACATTACTCTTTCAAAAGTTTGCCAAATATACTCCTGCAATTCTCCCTGCCTCAGCCTTGCTAAATGTCAGTATTTGAATCCCAAGTTCAGTGAGATGCCAGCTTTGTTTTTCATCTCACTCTCTGAAATGGCCCTGGAAATTAACTCAAGGTTGTAACTGGGGAAATACAGGTCATTCTTCATGTTAGAATCTATTTAACAGAATATTTCTCAATGAAAACTGAACAAATTGCTGACACATGCAATCATTTGGATGAATTCCATGGCTTTATACTGTGTGAGAATAAAAGCTAATAAAAGCTACCATCTGTGGTACCATTCAATTCATATCACATTATTGAAATGACAATCTTATAGATGTTGAAGACAAATTAGTGATTGATAGAAGGTAGTTATTGGGAATGAATGTAACTTTAATTAAGAGGTGCAAAGTAAATCCTTTTCTTTTCAAACATTTTATTTATTATTTTTTATGTTATATGTATGAATATATTGCCTGCATGTTTATGTGTGCCCATGTCCTGCAATGTATTCGGAGGTCACAAGATGGCATCAGATCCCTTGGAAATTGTATTATAAAAATGTGTTAGCACAACATGGGTGCTGTGAATCAAACCTGGGCCCTCTATAAGAGGAGCCAGCGCTCTTTACTGTTGAGCCATCTCTTGGCCCCAGAGGTGACTTATTTTCATGGGACTAGAACAGCTGCATATGTTAAGAATTCTGGTGGTGGGCTGGAGAGATGGCCTAGTGGTTAAGAGCACCGTCTGCTCTTACATAGGCCCCGGGTTCGATCTCCAGCACCCACATGGTGGCTGAGAACCGTCTGCAACTCCAATTCCAGGAGAACTCCAGTTCCAGGGGAATCTGAGACCCTCTTCTGACCTCCGCGGCATTGCACGACACGGGTGCACAAACCTGCATGCAGACAGTACATTCATACACATAAAAAAATAAAATAAATAAATAAAATAATTCTGGTGGTTATATTTTACAATGCAGTATATCTTTGATACAAAAAGAATACAAGAAAATTAGAAAGCATGAAAATGGCCAACAAATACCTTTGATATTATGTCCACAAGGGTCTTAATACACTGTACGGGTCTCCCTGCATCAAGCAAGACTCCACCGTCAGCACCAGCTACACCTCACCTGCCTGGAAATACTGTGCAGCAGAGGCAGCCATGTGCCTGTATATCCCAAATCTAATTGGCTATTGGCTCTCTCCTTGGAGGAATAACCCATGGCTGATGCCACAAGCTTACAATCTCTAATGGTTAGGGGAGATGTTATAAGCACAGTAAAGACCCTGTCATATTTAACAGGGGGGAAAAATGTAATGCAGGATGTAAACATATCATCTGAACATAATATGTGTCTATGCTAAAGTAACCTACCATAATATAGTGGAGCTTAAATACCTATATATCATAGTGCTTGTGCTTCATTAGTAGGATCGAAGGTTATCCCTGGACAAACTGTCAGCCCATGAAGAAGAAACAGCAGAATTGACCAGATTCAAGTCAACAGTCTCCAGATAAGAGTAAGATGTTTTCCTTCTCATCCGCTGTGCCCATTTTCTAAGCCTGGGAACATAGCTGCCAGAAGATGGGGGCTATGTGGTAATGTAAGGACTGCGATGGATGTGAATTGGGAAACTAAGCAATTAGTCTGGACACTCATTGTATCAACTTGAATTGACAAACAACCTGCACCCCCCACTGGATGGTGGGGCTTTAGGGGTTTGGCCACAACAAGCCTGCAGATTGGTTTTGCTACGGAAGAGGCTGTGTACATCATTGATTATCACTTATAGCACAAAAATGAAAAAAAAGAAAACTTGAGAGAAAGATGCAGGACAGTTATAGGTCAGAATGCATGAATCTGGATGGGTGGGGGTGGTGGGGGAAGGGGAAAGGGAAATAAGCCATGAACTGAATTGGAAAAAGAATGTATGAATGTCCACAAAGCATCAATAAAAACTAATTAAAAAAAAGTGCAGCTTCTCTCATGAAGGATTCCCCATCAGGTTCAGTTTCTCCCCACCTCTCCTCTCTACTCTTATTCTTTCATTACCTTACCAATTTGAAATAAACTATATATGTTTAAATATATATTGAAAATGTTTAATACTTAAGTATGTTTTTCCCTATGAGTAACTCAGATTGAACCAGACAATTTTTACAACCAAAGAACGAAAGAGAATATTAGAGTGGCGTCGACGCTCCTATCCGACTATAGCGGATACAGACATTTAGGGCTCACAATTAATAGCGCTGTGGCGGTCAGAAAAGTGTTGAAGTGAAGTGGGGGTGATATACTAGAAGAAACGCTATAGATATGAGAAAGACTGTCTCTGTAAAATCCAAAGGTAGTAGTTTCCCTGATTTAGTAGATGAATGTATCTGTCATGTAAGATGAGGATCAGTGCCCGAGGGGAATGTTTCGTGTAGTTCTGTATAAATGGATGTATGGGGTGGCTCCTCTAACCGCTTCGATTTCATTTACTATCTTTCTTCTCGTCTTTGGTTTTTTGTGGTTTTGTTTTCCCGTTTTTTCCTTAAGAGGTATGATCCAAAAATAATGCATATATACACTCTACAACATAAAAGCAAAGTTACAAAATCTGAAAAAAAATAAGGTTAATTCCAAAAGCACATTTAGAGATATACAACGTCTTGAACAAGCAAAAGGGGCATGCAGGTAAAAAGAAGCTTATAACTTTAGACTGCGTGCGTTTTAGAATATGAATATGAGATCTCACCAATATTAAGGTGAATAACAGATTGTGTGAATAATAAGTGTGTAGGACATTCTAGAGCCCATTGAGAGAGATTCACTTAATAAATCAAAGCACAGTTGCTGTTCGTTATACAATGAATGAAATATTAAGTTGCTCAGTTTGTTTCAAAACTGGGGATTGGTGTTAGCCATCCACAAATGAGGGAAACCAGTCACCTTTTTTTTTTTTTTTTTTGTTTTTTTGTTTTGTGATTGTGTTACTTCACTTAACATAATGGCTTCGAGTTCCATCCATTTACCAGCAAAGTTTATGATGTCATCTTTCTTTATCACTGCATAGAACTCCATTGTGTAGATGTACCACATTTTTGTTATCCAGTCATCAGCTGAGGGGCATTAGGGTTGGTTCCAGCTCTTTGCTATTGTGAAGAGAGCTGCAGTAAACATAGCTATGCATGTACCTTTGCGGTAGGATGCGACTTGTGTGTATATACCCAGGAGTTACCACTGGGTCAGGTGATAGGCTCATTTTGAGTTTTTTAAGGGTTCTCCACACTGCTTTCCACAGTGTTTGTGCCAGTTTACTTTCCCATGAGCAGTGGATGAGTGTTCCCCTTTCCCCACAACCTCTCCAGCATTTGGTGTCTTTTGTTTCCTTGATCTTGGCTAGTCTTATTGGAGTGAGATGATACCTTAGTGTGGTTTTAATTTGCATTTCCTTAATTATTAATGATGTTGAACACTTTTTAAGATGTCTTTACTTCCTTACTGGTGAAGTCTCTGTTCAGCTCTTTACTCCATCTTTTGAGTAGGTCATTTGTTTTCTTCTTTTTTTAAGTAGTTCATGTATATTAAAGCTCTGTCAGATGTATCAATGGTGAAGGTATCCTCACACTCTGTGGGTTTTCTCTTCACTGTCTTGATTGTTTCTTCAGTTGTACAAAAGCTTTTAAGTTTGATGAGGTCCCACTTATTAGCTGTTGTCCTTATTTCCTGTGCAGCTGTTTTTTGATTTAAAAAGTCTTTTCCTATGACTATGTCTTGTAGGTTGCTGTTGACTTTTTCTTCTATCTCTTTCAGGGTTTCAGGTTGAGATCTTTGATCCACTTGGTGTTTATTTTTGTACAGGGTGAGAGGTAGGGGTTTAATTTTGTTCTTCTACAAATGGTGACCCAGTTTTGCCAACACCATTTGCTGAAGATGCTATCTTTCCTCCATTGTGCTTTTTTGGCCCCTTTTTCAAATATGACATGGCTGAAGTTATATGAGCTCAAGTTTGGATCTTCATTTTTGTTCCATTGGTCAATGGTTCTGGGTTTTTTTTTTTTGCCAGTACCAGGTTATCTTTATAACCCTGTAATATAGCTTAAAATCTGGCAATGTAATCCCCTCAGTATTGCACTTTTTCACTCAGGGTTGCTTTTTGATTGTGATTGCATTGAACCTGAATATTAATTTGGGTAGAATGGACATTTTTACTATATTAATTTTTCCGATCCATGAGCATGGGAGATCTTTCCATCTTTTGATGTCATTTTCAATATCCTTCTTCAGGGTTTTAAAATTTTTGTTGTAGAGGTCTTTGATGTCTTTGGTTAGGTTCATTCCTAGGTTTTATTTTATTTTTTTGAGGCTATTGTGTTTGGGAAGGTCTCCTTATATTCCTTCTCCAGTTGCTTATTGTTGGTGTAAAGAAAGGCTACTGATTTTTCTAGGTTTATTTTGTACTCTGCCACTTTACTGAAACTTTTAGTCATTTCTAAGAGTTTTCTAGTGGAGTTTTTAGCATCCCCTAAGTAAACTATCATATTATCTGCAAAAAATAAACTATCATATTATTTACTTCCCCTTTTCCAGTTAGTACTCCTTTAATTTTGCTTTCTCACCTTACTGCCCTAGCAAGCATTTCAAGCACTATATTGAAGAGGAGAGGTGATAGTGGACAGCCTTGCCCTGTTCTTGCCTTTAAGGGGAATGCTTACAACTTTTCAGCATTTGGGATGATGTTGGATGTGGGTTCCCTGTATATGGCTTTGATTACATTGAGGAATGATCCTGCAGTCCAGTTACCTCTAGGACTTTAAGCATGAAGGGATGCTGGATTTTGTGGAAGGCTTTTTTTTTTGCCTTGATTTAGAGAATCATGTGGTTTTTGTCTTTCAGTCCATCGAAGTGTTTTATGATATTTATTGAATTACAAATGTTGAACCATCCCTGCATATCTGGTATGACTCCAACCTGGTCATGATGGATTATCTTTTTGATGTGGGTCTGTATGAGATTTGAATGTATTTTGTTGAGAATTTTTGCATCTGTGTTCATTAATGATATGGGTCTATAGTTTTCTTTCTTTCTTGTGTCTTTGCCTGGTTTTGGTATTAGAGTGATGTTGGCATCATAGAAGGAATTTGGGATACTTCCCTCTGTATCCTTCTGAAAAGTTTGAGTAGTAATGGTTGTAAGACTTCTTTAAATGTTTTACAGAATTCTGCTGTGAAACCATCTGGGCCTGGGTTTTATTTTTTAGTTGGGAGGCTTTTTATTACATCTTCAATTTCCTCAACTATTATGGGTCTATTTAACCTGTCAATCTCTTCTTGGTTAAGCTTTGGCAAATCCCAGGATTTCAGATATTCATCCGTTTCTCTTAGGTTATCAAATTTCATAGAGTAGAGGTTTTTGAACTATTCTCATATGATTGTATGGATCTTTTCTTTATCTGTTGTGATGTTTCCCCTTTCATCATGAATACTATTGAGTTGGAGTTGTTCTTTCTTTCTTTTGGTTAACTGGGATAGAGGTCTGTCTATTTTGTTTATCTTTTCAAAGAACCAGCTTTTGGATTCATTGATTTTTTTTTGTATTATTTTCTTTGTTTCTATTTTATTGATTTCTGCTCTGATTTTTGTTATTTCTTCCTGTCTCTTGGGTTTAGGGTTCATTTGTTGTTGTCTCTCAAGTGTTATTAGCTGCAATGTTAAATTATTTATTTGTTCTCCTTCTGTTTTTTTGGGGGGGATTCTTTTTGAGAAAGGGTCTCCCTGTAGCTCTGGCTGTCTTGGAACTCCCTATGTAGACCAGGTTGATCTTGAACTCACAAAGATCCACCTGCCTCTGCCTCCCAAGTGCTAGGATTAAAGGTGTGCATCATGATGTCTGGCTCTTTCTGTTTTTTTTTTGTTTTTTTTGGTTTTTTTTTTTTTGTTTGTTTTGTTTTTAATATGGGCACTTAGGGCTATAAATTTCCCTCTTAGGACTAACTTTAATATATCCCATAGGTTTTCTTGTGTTGTGTTGTGTTGTGTTGTCATTTTAGTTTAGTTCCAGGAATGCTTTTTATTTCATTTTTTATTTCTTCCTTGACCCACTCATTATTCAAGATTGTGTTGTTTAGTCTCCATGTGTTCTTTGTTTGTTTGTTTGTTTGTTTTGGTGTTTTTGAGACAGGGTCTCCCTGTAGCCTCAGCTGTCCTGGAACTCACTCTGTAGATCAGGCTGGCCTTGAACTCACAAAGATCTGCCTGCCTCTGCCTCCCAAGTGTGTGGGCCACCACTCCAGGCTCCATGTGTTCTTATAGTTAGTAGGACTTACTCTGTTGTTAATATTGAGCTTTATTGCACTGTGATCGGATAGAATGCATGGAATAATTTCAATCCTTTTGTATTTATTGACATTTCTTTTGTGCCCAATGCTCTGTGGGATGCTGAGTAGAAAGTATATTCTCTGGTGTTTGGGTAGAATATTCTATAGATATCTGTGAAGTCCATTTGGTGTATTGTATTGTTCAGTTCTGATGTCTCTCTGTTTATTTTTTGTCCAGTTGACCTATCCAGGGGGATCAGTGGGTATGGAAGTCCCCCACTGTTAGTGTGGTGGAATTAATCTGTTTCCTGAGGTCCTGAAAAATTGTGTTTATAAAGTTCGGTGCACCAGAGTTTGGTACATAAACATTTAAGATTGTGAAATCTTCCTGGTTAATTGTTTCATTGATAAGGTTATAATGACCCTCTTTGTCTTTCCTGATTAATTTTACTCTGAGGTCTATTTTGTCTGATATTAGAATAGCCGCTCCTGCTTGCTTTTTGGTACCATTTGCTTGTTATATTTTTTTCCATCCTTTCACTCTAAGGTGGTGTCTGACCTTGAGGGTAAGATGAGTTTCTTGTAGGCAGCATAAAGATGGGTTCTGTTTCCTAATCCATTCTCCCAGTCTATGTCTTTTGATTGGGGAGTTTAGAGCATTAATATTTAAGGTTATTATTGAGAGATGTGTGTTGTTTCCTTTCAACTTACTTTTTGTTTGCATTCTTGGTCTAGGTATTTATTTACTCTGCTATGCTTTTGTCAATTTCTGTCTTGGGTTGCTTAAGGATAGTTGCTCCTTCCCTTTGTTCTTTGAACTGCTTTGAGTATTTTCTGAAGTGTTGGTTTTTTTCACCTGTTTTCTTTCATTTTCTTTATGTCATGAAACATTTTTCTTTCTCCTTCAACTATGATTGAAATTTTTTCTGGGTATAGGAATATGAGTTGGCATCTAAAGTCATTTAGCACTGGGAATACATTGGTTGATGTTTTTCTGGCTTTCATAATTTGCACTGAGAAGTCAGCTGTGATTCTGATGGGTTTCCTCTTATATGTAACTTTTTGTTTTTCCTCTTGTGGCTTTCAGTATTTTGTCCTTGTTTTGAGCATCTAGTGTTTTAACTATGATATGATGTGGGGAATTTCTTTTCTGGTCTTGTCTATTTGGTGTTCTATGTGCTTCTTGCATTTGTATGGGTTTGTCTTTTTTCAGTTTGGGGAAATTTTCTTCTATTATTCTATTGAAGATCTGATCTATGCCATTCTCTTGGGATTCTTCTCCTTCCTCTATCCCTATGATGCAGAGGTTTGGTCTTTTCAATTTTTACATTTTACAAGAGTGAGTTGCGGATCTTAATCAATGTAATGTGGAAATTAAAAATAAAAAGTTCGGAAAAGACATCTAAAATTTAGTTTTCAAAGAAAATATGAGAATCCTATGTTTGTATATCTGGGTAGCTCTACATATTTTTATAACTACTGACACTTTTAAAAATTTAATAAGTGAAAAATCATTATAAATATCAACTATTTGATTGTATTATAAAAATACTTTATACCTATAGATTAATGCATTTCTCAAGCCTCACCAGAAGAACTTCTTTTCCAGTAGGTAGAAATAAACACAGAGACCCAGAACTGGTTAAAATCTAGAAAATAAGAGACTGGAGTTATCACACCTAAATGGGGCATCTATATCATGTTCCTGCTGATCATCCATGGACCTTATCTTAGATTACGTGCTTCCAAGATTCTTTTATATAAGAAGTTATTATTTTTACCACTCTGTTATTTTCCTTTTATTTTACTGCATGTAACTAGCTGGCTATAATTAGGAAACAAAATTTTGTCCACACATTCCATTACCGAGATCAAAAGAATATTTTCACAACATGACTATATAAATTTCCATGCAAATTAATGTTTATTAGATCAAAGAATCATGAATTTTCACCGATTTTAATGCCAAATATTAATCACTCAGGAGTTATGTACTAAATAACTGCATTGTAGAAAACTGATCTGAATATTTAACGGACTTGAATTTTCAAGTATTTTGTCATTAAATGTAGTATTCAATTCTGAGTAATCAGAACACTTAAATGTCCAAATACCATATGTAAATATTGGAAGATAATGATAAAGACCTATACCTTGAAATTAAAAATATTTTGTTTTAATAGCGAGGAAATCAGCTATTATAGCTGAACTTGAATTGCTGGACTTGAGAGCATTTGGCAGTTTGCCCTCCAGATACCACTCAGACCTACTGGAAACAGGGCTATCAGACATTCATTGAAAGTTTATTGTATCTTTCTGAGAATTGGCTTCATAATGGGGGAACAGACTCATTATGGATAAAATCTTCATAATATCATTAGATGCCTGAAATATTTTGGGAGGATGTGCATTGAAAAGTTAACAGCTAACAGCATAATCTATTAGCAATCAGTCACCCATACTTTGAATAAAGATTAATTAAAAATTGCCTTATTTCTTTGTAGTCTTAAAGAAATTTTGTCTGGAATTTTTAAATAAATTTTTTATCTGAAAAACAAAAGCTAGTTCTAAAAACTGGAGAATAAGTTAATGAATACTGAAGTTGATAATCTACTATTTGCTTGATCTACATGTACTGTAGAGTTTTATATTTGCTAAGGTCAGAATTTCATTCTTGAATTTAATGAATATTTTAACATAACATAAACATTGGTAATTTAGTGCTCAAAAATATAATTGAGAATGGTAACTGGTTTAACAGCAAAGTTTGAAAGGTGGAAATAAAGACCCATACAATGACATTTATCTAAAAATATGAGATTTTCTTCCTTTAAATGCAAATCCGGAGACCTAGAAAGATGATTCATCTGTTAAAAGCACACATCATCCTCTTGTAGAGGACTTGAGTTTAGAACAATTTCAGGTGGGTCACAACTTCATGTAACTGCAGCTGCAGTGAACCTAACATACTCTGGCCTTTATAGGCACTGCAGTCATGTACACAACTCCCAATGAAACAACACACACACACACACACACACACACACACCTCACATACACACACAGTTGAATAAGAATCAGGAAATACTTTGAATGTACATTGTGATGATTAATCCTTGGTGTCAACATGACTGGACTAGGGATGAACAAATGAAAAAGATCTTCAGATTGGACTACCTCAAGCCGGATTAGCCACCCTAAATGTAGGCATTACCTTCTGCCTGCAAGCAGTATAAAAGGCCATGGCAGAGGGAGCTGGTCCCTTTTTCCTGTGGCTTGCCTCTCCCTCACTGGTGAGTTTGTCTTGCTGCTGTGATCAACCCTTTGGATCCCAGCGTGTACTGAGACCGGCAGATCTCCTGCAATCCATCGGGCCTTCAGCACCAGATTGGGACTACTGAGACATCCAGCCTTGCAGACTGAGAAGTTCCCTGGATTCTCAGCATCTCCAGTGCAGTGCAGCTATTGTTGGGCTCCTTGAACTCTGTCACATGAGCGAATCAACAAATCTGTATGTAGCTATATATTCAGTCGATTGATTCTGTTTCTTTAAAGAACCCTGACTAACACACACATATACTTATTTAGAAAAAATTACTTTCTCTCATAATTTTTGTTTTTGATCAGGTTCTTGTTCTGTAGTACAGACTGTCTGGATGTCACTGTGTAGCTGAGGCTGAGCTTGAATGAATTCTCCTGCCTCTACTTCCACATACCTGTAAAGGTATGATTCAATAGACTGGGCTCCCACAAAAGTCATTAATTTAAATGCAATGTGTTTTGTCATTTTAGAAAAAAAATGCATTATTTCAGTTGTGCATTGCTGCTAAAAACACACTTCTTTAACTTTATTTGGAATATTTATGTTTTATAGTGATTTGTCAAGAAGTCAAATAAAGGGGCTGGAGAGATGGCCTAGCGGTTAAGAGCACTGACTGCTCTTGCAGAGGACCTGGGTTCCATTCCCAGCACCCACATGGCAGCTGCGATCAGTTTTTAACTCCAGTTCCAGGGGAATCCAATGCCCTCTTCTGACCTCCATGGCATTGCATGACATGAGTGCACAGGCCTACACGCAGACAGTGCACTCATACACATAAAAAAAAGAAATCAAATAAAAAGCGCAACTTGAAATAAATATATATCTTTAGTGGATCTTCAGAAAGTGATACTGCAATAAAATTGAAGTGTTAACATTTTTAATTTTTTATTTACTTATTTTAAGTGTGTGTTTTGCTTTCATCCACTTAAGTATAACTATGTGTGTAATGCTTGTAGAAGCCAAAAGAGGATGTTGGAGCCCCTAGAACTAGAGTTGTGGACAGTTGTTAACTATGATGTGCATGCTGAGAACTGAACTCAGGTCCCCTGCAAGAGCAGGAAATGCTCTTAATCTCTGGTCCATTTCTCCAGCTCCCATTCTGAAGTTTTAGTAAGACTTTTTGAGAACTTCAAATAACTCGTTTTATTATATCTTTTTTTAAAAAAATTATTTATTTTTGTATGTGTATGAATGTACTGTCTGCGTGTAGGTTTGTGCACCCGTGTCATGCAATGCCGCAGAGGTCAGAAGAGGGTCTCGGATTCCCCTGGAACTGGAGTTCTCCTGGAATTGGAGTTACAGACGGTTCTCAGCCGCCATCTGGGTGCTGGGGATTGAACCTGGGTCCTCTGCAAGAGCAGTTGGTGCTCTTAATCGCTAGGCTATCTCTCCAGCCCCCTTTTTATTATATCTTTTAAAAGCTATAATATTCATTGTTTTTAAATATTACTGTTCCTTTGCAAATGTACACTCTTTACATTCATTATCTACACTAGAGAAAGTGTAAACATTATTAATGCAATTACAGTATTGGTTAATTTAAAAAATGCTGTTGACTAAATACTTTCTTATAACTTTAGTTGTGCATAATGTTAATCCACAAAATATACATCAACTCACCCAGCAATGACTAAAGGAGTATAGAGAATAAAGAAAATGCAGTCATAGTAACAGGCACTGAACAGTATTTAATAACAAATTTGAACTACAGAATATTTCTGTAAACCCAGAGTACACAATGATTTCATAATAGAAATGTCTTTCTTTTTTGGTATATTGCTATGCTGCCCATTCTGTCTTCCAGAATTCACTGTGTGAGGGAAGGATGATGGGGCAAAGAGACAATCAATAACTATCATCATAGGGTGAGTTGAAGCCATGTACCCTAGGTTCACTAATTTGTGGAATACAAAATTGCTTAGTAGAGAGTGATGTGGAAAATCTAGTAGTCCATTGTTATGTGAACAAAGCAAGATCAAAGACGTTCTCCTATGAGGACTTTGGCCTTAGTACGGATGACAGCATCAAACTTACTCTCATCGGTTAGTGAAAACATGATATAGGATTTGGCATTTTAACACCATCAGGTGTCTTGCCAAAGTTGAAGGACTTTACAGTTGCAGAATTAAAAAGAAAAAACAAAACTTCAAATCTTCTCCATAAAAAATAATGAAACAATTTGGATATAGTGGCAACACTCCTGCAATCTCAATGCCTGAGAGGCTAAAATAAGTGAATCATGACTTCAGAGGAGCCTGGTCTAGACATAGAGACCATGACTAAAAAATAAATGAAATACAATAAATAACATTGAAGGGACATGTTGAAAGAGTGTTGGAAATGGTACTCCTAGGTCTGTGTACTTCTAAGTCTTCACAAGTGCTTTTTGTACCCCAATCCTCCACAGACCTTTCTTCTTATTCAGATTTGCTATATGCAAGCCCTATATATTTCCTTTTAAAGACTAAGCAAGGTATGTGTCACTTGTGTTAGAGAAAAACTGTCAGTGTGAAGGATGAAGAGTTAGAGGGGGATGTGAGTACACCAACTGTGGTCTGAGGAGTTAAGAGTTTTTATTACAAAGGAGCAAAATGCTTGGTTAAATAGGGTATTTGACACACAGCTTGAGGTCAAAGAGATGGCCAGCTTTGGGAAACCTGAGAAAATGTCAACATAATAGGGTATTGAAGCTCTCAGCAAGATTGAAACAACTTGCAATATCCTTTGCAAGTTGCACAAAAAAAATCAGCACAATAATGTTTTTTTAAATCAACTTTACTGAAGTATAGTTTATATACCAGTTTGAAAGATGAACTTCAGTGGTTTAAAAAACACAGATCTCAGTAGTATGATCAAACTTCCAAATTTCTCTTTTCTCAATTATTTAATGGTGGAAATTCCTGTTATCTAAAAGACTGATTGGCTTTACATCATTCTAAATTAGATTTTTCCCCTTCTAGAATGTTCAAATAAACAGGATCACACAGTAGGCTTATTCTGCACACAGCTTCTTTGCACAGCAAATTGGTTTTTAACTTTCATCAGTTATTGTTAAAGCATGTGTAATATTAATTCACTCTTTTTGAAAAAAAATAACTAAAAGAATTTTTATGAGTCATATGCTAATGGCATTTGGGCTTCTTTTTTTTTCTGACAGTGCTGTTAGAATAAGACTGTTATGTAAAATATTTCACAAGTGTTGTTTTTAGATTTTAAGCTGATTTTTTTCCACTCTTATAATGCAGAAATTTGCAAATACCCCAAATTGATGAATTTCTATATAACCCATATCTAGATTCCTTTACTAACCTGTTATTAAAATTGATTTATAATTCTTCTATAAAACCATTTATTTGCAGAATTTCAAATTAATCTATCAACATTAGTAAAAGTCATTATACATATTTTGGTATGTCTATTACTGGATAGATTTCAATATTTACTTGCATTTCTTATTTTGAGAATAAAGTTAAAGTGACATATGCATATCACTTGAGCCTTTTGGTGATTTTCATCAAACCTCTTTCAGTATCTGGTAAATTATTGTCACCCAGACAGTTTGCTTATGCGAAATCCTTATCTTTGCCACCAGCAGTAACCCATCTCAGATTTTCATAGATATTTTATAGTAGTTGATTAAGTATAGATGATTAGATCATACACAAGAAAAGTAGAAGTCTTCTTTAACCTTCTAAATATTTTCGATAGCCATGTGTTTGATCATAAACTCATTCTTTAAAATTGGGGAAGACTATTCCAATGCAAGGACATAACATAAATTTGTATTCATGTCTTTACTGATGGTAGACAGCTTCTTTTAAAATTTGGGATGTTTCCAAAGTCATTTTCCATATGCATTTTTATTTATCTTATTTATCCTGTGGCAAACTTTCTGTTCCATGGGGTAGATGCATATTTAGCTTTATATTGAATTTGTATGTACTTTCTTTAGCCTTTCCACTGTCTTTCTACCAACTCTATAGAGAATGGTTGCTACACATACTGGATGAAGTTTGATGATGCCATCCTTTTCATTTTTGACATAATGCATACATTTTCTAATTTGTTTCTTCCAAGACTTGTTTCTGTCAATTTTTAAAACTCTGACATTTGTGTACTGGTTTTAAATTCAGCTTTGCATCTACAAAAGATACAGCTAGAGGTATTGTTGATATTGCTCTAAGCCTATAGATAAATCTAGGAAAATTTTTATTCTTCAAATTAGGTCTTTTGATTCATGACCACAATGTATATCTTAATTAAGGCTGTACAATTTTTCTCATAAATGTAGTTAGGGTGCACAATGTAATATTTTGATATGTTGATGTTTATGTTTATATAGTGAAGTAATTAGCATACATAGTCAAGTAAGTTAAGATGCCCATCATCTTGTACAATTGTTTTCCTTTTCATTTTATTTTATTTTTTGGTCTTTTTGAGACAGGGTTACCCTATTGCTCCAGCTGTCCTGGAACTCACTATGTAGACCAGGCTGGCCTCAAACTCACAGAGATCCACCTGCCTCTGCCTCCCAAGTGCTGGGATTAAAGGCAAGTGCTGCCATGCCCAGCTATTTTCCTTCTTTTGAGAGTATGTAAAATCTACCCTTGGAAAATGTCTATATTATATAATAAAATGTTTTTGAATGCAGTCCATATATTTGGCCTATGTATATTTGACCTCTATAATTATCATCCTAGAGAATTACAGCCTTGGTCCTTTTTTATCAGGTATACTTTTTTCTTTTTTAAGTTAATTTTTATTGAGCACATTTCATACATCATTTCTTAATCAAATTTAGACTCATTCCCCCATCCACGCCCACCCCACCTCACCCCCCCCGCCCCTCTAGAGCTCATGGATTCTGTCATACATGTTAAGTCCTGTCTTGCATCTTTTTATCAGTATGTTTTTAACCTTTTTGATGCAGAAGTTTACTGTTTTGGTCAGTTCTTTGAACAGGTTTTTCTCTTTTTTTCTTTGTTCCTTTTAATTTTATAATACACCAAAATATGCATATATACAGTCCACACATAAATCAAAATTACAAAGTCTGAAAATAAACTATAGGTTAATTACAAAACATGTTGAGGGAATCATATTTCAACAGTAAAGTTGCATGCAGGTAAAAAGAAATATAACTTTACATTCTAAATTACATAGTAAATTGATGTATATTTTAATGTAATTTTTTGAAGTTTCTATAGGAATTTAATATAAATTTTACAATAAGTTTACAATGTAAACTATACATTATTATATTTCAATAATGGGGATTATACTGAAATTATTCTATAAAGCTATCAATACTGCTTGTTTTGGTCCCTCCCCTTTGTATTACTCCAAATTATGCCCATACAAACAACACATATGCATCAAAATTATGAACTCTGGGTAGGAATTCTATGTTAATTCCTAAATATGTTTTGGGATCCACACACCCCTTTAATTTTATATTACTCTAGAATATGAATACATACTTTCCACCCACATATGATAATTACAATGTGTGAATATAAGTGGCTGGTCAATTCTAGAGCCCATTAAGAGATTCACATTATAATAGCACAGTTGCTTTCAGATACAAAGAAATATAATAATAAAGTTGCTCAGTTTGCCTGCCAACTGGGGATTTGGTGTTAGCATCCAAAAATGAGAGAAACCATTTGCTTAATTTTTGCTTTTCTTTTCTGGGACTGTGTTACTTCACTTAACAAAATGGCTTTGAGTTCCATCCATTTACCTGCAAAGTTCATCATGTCATCTTTCTTTACCACTGCATAGAACTCAGTTGTGTAGGTGTACCACATTTTTGTTATCTAGTCATCAGTTGTGGGGCATTTGGGTTGGTTCCAGCTCTTCACTATTGTGAAGAAAGCTGCAATAAACATGGCTGTGTATGTATCTCTACCGTAGGATGACTCTTGTGGGTATATACCCAGGAGTGGTATGGCTGGGTCAGGTGGTAGGTTCATTTTGAGTCTTTTAAGGGTTCTCCATACTGCTTTCCACGGTGGTTTTATGAGTTTACATTCTCACCAGCAGTGGATGAGTTCCCCATTCCCCACAACCTCTCCAGCATTTGGTGTCTTTTTTTTTTTTTTTTTTTGATCTTGGCCAGTATTATTGTAGTGAGATACTTTAGTGTGATTTTAATTTGCATTTCCTTAATTATTAATGATGAACACTTTTTAAGATGTTTCTCAGCCATCTTTACTTCCTCACTGGTGAATTCTCTGTTCAGCTCTTTACTCCATCTTTTGAGTAGATCATTTGATTTCTTCTTTGTTTTTTGAGTAGTTTATATATTCTGGATCTTAATGCTCTGTCAGGTGTATCAGTGGTGAAGGTTTCCTCCCATTCTGTGGGTTTCTCTTCACCTCCTTGTTTCTTTAGCTGTACAAAAGTTTTTGAATTTGATGAGGTCCCATTTGTCAGCTGTTGTCCTTATTTCCTGCACAGCTGATGTTTGATTTAGAAACCCTTTTCCTATGCCTATGTCTTGTAGGTTGTTGCCAACTTTTTCTTCTATCACCTTCAGGGTTTTGTGTTTCAGGTTGGGATCTTTGATCCACTTGGAGTTTATTTTTGTACAGGATGAGAGGTAGGGGTTTAATTTTGTTCTTCTACAAACGGTAATCCAGTTTTGCCAATACCATTTTAATGAAGATGCTATCATTCTTCCATTGAGCTTTCTTGGCCCTTTGTCAAATATGACATGGCTGAAGTTAATTTGAGTAGAATGCACATTTTTACTATATTAATATTTTCAATCCATGAGCATGGAATATATTTCCATCTTTTGATTTCATCTTGGATCTCCTTCTTTAGGATTTAAAATTTTTATTGTAGAGGTCTTTGGTGTCTTTGGTTAGGTTTATTTCCAGGTGTTTTTTTTTTTTTTTGAGGCTATTTTGATTGGAAAGGTCTCCTTATATTCTTATATTCCTTCCCCAGTTGCTTATTGTTGGTGTAAAGAAAGGCTACTGATTTTTCTAGGTTTATTTTGTATTCTGACACTTTATTGAAACTTTTAATCATTTCTAGGAATTTTCTGGTTGAGTTTTTAGCATCCCTTAAGTAAACTATCTTATAATCTGTAAAAAGGGATAATTTTACTTCCTCTTTTCTGATTAGTGCTCCTTTAATTTTTCTTTCTCACCTTATTGCCTTAGCAAGCATTTCAAGCATACTGAAGAGGAGTGGTAATAGTGGACAGCCTTGCCATGTTCCTGCCTTTCAGGGGAATGCTTCCAACCTTTCTCAATTTAGTATGATGCTGGCCATGGGTTTCTTGTATATGGTTTTGATTACATTGAGGAATGATCCCTCCAGTCCACTTCCCTCTGAGAATTAGCATGAAGGGATGCTGGATTTTATGGAAGGCCTTTTCTGCTTTGATTTAGAGAATCATGTGTTTTTTGTCTTTCAGTCCATTTAAGTGTTTTATGATATTTATTGATTTATGTATGTTGAACCATCCCTACATCCTTGGTATAAATCCAACTTGGTCATGATGGATGATCATTTTGATGTGTGTCTGTCTGAGATTTGAAAGTATTTTATTGAGAATTTTTGCATCTGTGGTCATTAATGGTATGGGCCTATATTTTACTGTCTTGTTTGTGTCTTTGCCTGGATTTGGTATTAGAGTGATGCTGGCTTCATAGAAGCAATTTGGGATATTTCCCTCTGTTTGTATTCTTCTGAAAAGTTCGAGTAGTAATGTTTGTAAGACTGCCTTAAATGTTTTGTAGAATTCTGCTGTGAAGCCATCTGGGCCTGGGCTTTTTTTAGTTGGGAGTCTTTTTATTACATCTTCAATTTCCTCAAGTACTATGGATCTGTTTCTGCTCTCAGTCTCTATTTGTTAAACTTTGTAGAATCCCTGGATTTCAGATACTCATCAATTTCTCTAAGGTTTTAAATTTTGTAGAGTAGAGGTTTTTGAACAATTCTCATATGATTGTCTGGATCTTTTCTTTATCTGTTGTGATGTTTCCCCTTTCATCACAAATGCTATTGATTTGGAGTTGCTCTTTCTTTCCTTTGTTTAACTAGGCTAGAGGTCTGTTTATTTTGTTTATCTTTAAAAATCAGCCTTGTTTCCTGATTAATAGCTCCCCTAAAATATTAGACATATGAAATGAAGAGAGATTTAGTAGTCTGTTTTTAAATTCACATGAAATGATCACTCATATGTCAGGCCCATTACTCCGGGATCATATCTGAATGTAATTTTTATAATGATTAGTAGTAGTACACAAAATACTATGGTATAATTTGGTGGGATTTATATTGCTTTATCTGATTCTTTAATGAAGTTAACAAGTTGCCTAGAACAATCAAAAGCTTGCTTTAACTCAAGTAGAAAAACAGATGTAGATTTTCAGAGTTTATGTATGATCCAAGGCATCAATTCTACTAAAAATATTTTTAAGGAGTATGTGTGCATGTATGTATGCGTGCATGTGTGTGCAACAGATATAAACAGAATACAGAGAAAAGAGAAATTGGAAAATTAGTTTTACTTAAACTTACCAACCTTATCCAGAATCAACTTTAAATTACTTTTTTTGTAACTTTTCAGTAGCTATACTTTTATCGTTGCCCTAAAATAAATGCAAATGCACATAATAAAAATATTAAAATAAAAATATACTGTGGCTGGATAGATGGCTCAGCAGTTAAGTGTGCTGAATGCTCTTGCAGAGGACCTGGGTTCCATTCCCAGAACCCACATGGTGGCTAAGAACCGTCTTTAAGCCCGGCGTGGTGGTGTACACCTTTAATCCCAGCACTTGGGAGGCAGAGCCAAGCAGATCTCTGTGAGTTCAAGGGCAGCCTGGTCTACAGAGTGAGTTTCAGGCCAGCTGGAGCTATAGGGAGACTGTCTCAAAAAGACAAAAAGAATTTGTGTGTGTGTGTGTGTGTGTGTGTGTGTGTGTGTGTGTGTCACTGAGTCTTTCATGGGAGTCTACTCCAAGCATTTTATCCCTTTTCTCTAATAACTTTTCTAAAACTCAAAGTCAACAGGAATCAGAACAAACACGAGAGTCTCATTCTGTGCTCTGTGTATATAGATATATTACTTGCTACATACATTACTATATTTCACACAAAATACAGAATGGTCAGGAGGAGATGTTGCAGTTATCAAAATAACCTTTATGCTGTTTCTTTTCTTTTGATTTAGCTGAAAATTGAGTTCAGGCATTACATGTACTCTCACATAAATGCCATTATCTCAGAGTCACATTATCAGAGACTTGTTCCATTTAAGCATTTATATTTAAAATAAATGACACCCTTTAACATTGTAATGTGCAATTAGGCTACACTAAAAAAAAATATGTGGAAACTCAACAACTGGTCAGAAATATAAAAAGCTTAAAACTGAATTTGAATAAGGACATTTAAAAGCACTAAACAACTCCATTCACTATTCACAAACTAATAATATCCACCATGGGATATAAGTAACACCCGATTAGAAAGGTAAAGGTTACTACTGACAAAATGGAAAATGCTTTATGAAAAGGCATAGTTCCATTGTAGTTTGAAAATGTGAAGGCAATTTGGCCTCTCTCAGATGTGTATGTTCTGTGTCTGACCGATTCTCCAGTAGACTCCATCTGTTGCAAAAAGAAGCTTCTTTGATGATTGGTGTACAATTTTGAATGTGCTTACCACATATAAATTAAAATTTTAAGGAGATGGGTATGTTATTTATGTAAGTTGATGATTGCTCAATATACTCATGAATCAGAGCATTGCACTGCATCACATGAATATGTAAAGTATTCGGTGCTACTAAAAAGAAACCCCATAAAGAATTACTTAAAGGAAACTAGCAAAGTAATTTACAATATGTTTTCAATGGTTTACATTTCCAGGGAGGTATATGAGTCTTTCAATTTTTTTAAGCTGTTGACTGTTCCCCAGATACAAGGGCCACTACTACACCAATAGAGGTAGTTTGTTGGGCAGCACATCATTGTTGTTAGGCTTTAGGTAGGGCTGGGTTGTGGCATTGATTGAATTTCTCCCTTAGCAGTGTGCATGACATCTAGCTTTATGAGTGCTACACTTCAGGTTGAAGGATTTCAGGTCGGTTCTTGTTCAATTAATCTAAGTCTTATTGCTGAAGCATGTCCTGTTCTCAGCGGTAGGGTCTTATTCTCTATATCCGGTAGATCATCAAGATCTTTGGCAATATCCTGCATTATTTTGAGAGTTTCTTGGATAGCTCTCAGTGACCGTTCAAAGGGAGTTATCCTCTGTCTTGTCCTGTGTCCCCCGCCCCACAGTCCTCAGGTTGCACCACTAGTGCACTGAGGTTCAGGCAATGTATGTGAATGTCTCATGGGGTCTTGAATGAATCATACTACACTCTGTGCTCCCTAACCTCCTAAGGTCCAATCATTTCTATTCTTTCTTCTTCTCTTCCCACCCCTATCCTTCCTCCCCAGCCTCAACACACCTCAATAATTTTGCATGTGATTTCCAACTCCTTGTATTATCATTGTCACATACCATGACAGTTGGAGTCATCAGTGCACAAACCTGCTCTCTGCTCTCCCTCTGACTTGTATTCTTCTTGTAGCCATAATGTAAATGCTGGGACTGACTGTTTGCTTTGAATGAAGGCAATGAGCTGAACCATATTATCCTCTCCATTTCCTAATATCACTGTTATCATCAAAAGACTAAATCACACACATGTGCTCAATTTCCTAATCCATTCCGGTGAAGCTACTCTCAGGCACAGGCTACTCAACTTTTCTCTCAGCCAGCCATTCAGCATGCATCCCCAGAGAGTCTCTTTTGGTGGACTGCTGTAGATGGCCTGCTCAATACTGAGACATCTTTGAACACTAGATATAAACCCAGCAATTCCTGGAACAGTATGAAAACCATCACTAGAGAATTGAGCTCATCTTCCATCAATATTTTATGAAAGATCCTTCAAACTTCCCTGAGATCATTAACTCAGTTGATAGGTGTGCTTTATCCTCACCACAATCCCAAGTCCCAGTTATTATAAAGATAACCACAGAGGCAGGGCACAATGTTTGTCTGCTGGCTTATTTGTGTTTGTAGAGCATCAACTGCAGGATGAGCTGGCAAAGCCAGCCAAAGGGCAGGAGTCAGTGTCAGGGGGCGGTGATTTTTAAAAGGAAGAAGGGTTGGAGTGGCTAATTTCTAATCTTTTCAAGTGGGACTCTGCCAGGAAGAGTCATGGGGCAGGAATCCATTGAACATGCACACTTTTGACTTCCTGCCAATTAAGCACATGCTGAGCGTGGGCTGGAGAGGTGTCCACTGCCCAACAAAGCTGTCTTCGTTTTAGTAGCTTCCCTCTTTTTGTGCCAAGAGCCTCCACTGATACCATTTAGCTTTCTCTACGGAGGGGGCGGGGTTCTACACTTTGAAACTCCTGAGTTTATTCACCTTAGAGTGACTAAAGATCTAGCTAGAGAATGTTTGTCAAGTGTTTTGAGATAGGGAAACAAATACAGGTTGACTAATACTTTCAAAACATTTCAAGGGTTTGGAGAGATGGCTTAGCAGTTATGAACTGGTTGTTCTTACAGAAGACTCAGGTTCAATTTCCAGCACCCACATGACAACAAACAACCATCTAACTCCAGTTTCAGGGGATCTGACTCCCTCTTTTGATCTCTTTGAGCGAGCATTGCCTGACAGTGCAATTACATGCATTCTGGCAATGCAGTCATACACATAAAATAAAAAAGTATTTAAACAATTTTCACCTCTATAAAATTAATGCAAAAAATGACCTGTGGATGTGCAGTCCTCTACTGAAGCATCAAAGTTCACAGTTCTTATGGCAGAGATCCTCACAGTAGACTGGTGGCACCATAGGTTTATCTACCAACTGATCTCAGATCTGTGGTTGCCAGGCTTCACAGTTGCTTTGGTTGATGAGCTCAACCCTTAGCCAGATGGCTGAGCTAATGCCCACCATACCTTTCACTCCCTGAGTGAGGTTCTTGCTGCCTGAACATTTTAGCAGTCAGCATCCAGCTATCTCCTTCTCCATGAATGCTCTCATCCTGGGGTTATAGCAGGTTGAATTAAGTGTCCCTGACTTTTGATGGTTCCTGGTTCTAAACCTACCAGGTAGATTAGTCTTACATAATGTGTTATTTCTCAAAATGTGATCACAGGCCCCTGAATTAAGCAATGTTGTTGAAATCAGTTTGTGCCTGCTCTGAGTTACTGCCTATTGTGCAAACATGTAGTAGGTTTTCAGGCTGTGCCTGTCTGAGAAGACTCCATTTTAAAAGCAGCAATTGACTTTATTCTGAATACAAATAGAGGCAGGATGATTCTGCCCATTGGTGGGCACATAAACACCACCTTCTTTCTGTGCCAAATATTTATCTACCCAGGCTAATAATTAAGTTATTCCTAAAGGTAAAATGGATACCACCCTAGATATTTCTTAAAGGAAATGGGTACTATATGAGCTAATTGGCATATTATATCAGAATCTGGAAAACAATTCCCCAAACTTATAAAATCGGACAGAGTAGAAACACCCTCAAGTGTACCCCTTAAAGCAGAGGTCATATAATTCTGCATGTCAATGGTTTATCAACTCCATCTGCCATCCCTTTACTTACGTCGAGATACCATCAAGCAGACAACTCCACACTGTCTCCTGGGCTTCACCACACCGCTACACCCCCACTATTGATGTGTCCTGCCTGAACTGCTGTCCTTCTGTCTGCAGGACTGAACCTATCATCGACTGGTCCATCTGGATCCATCCCTGCCTTTTACATCTATGTCTTCCCAGGTCCTGCACCTTGGTTGCGTGACTCCACTTGACCCTGACGCTCAGCTCACCTGCGGCTTTGACTCAGCAATGGTTTATCTAGCTGATCTTCAACATAGTTCACTATTTAATTGCCTCATATTTCCTTTCTCTCACATCAGATTTCTGGTGGGCTCCAGAGGCATCTTTGTAACTCCTCATAATCTTTTGTAGCATCTGTAATGCTTTCAAAGCATTCTATAATCTATACATACATGGATGGATATATAGTTAATAATATATTTACGGTTTGATATATAATCTTATAGTAAATGTTAGTAATTACAACAAGTGAAACTGTATTTGCCTTGGGAAATTATCAAAAGAAATCAGAACTACTTGACAAACTGCAGCTAACAAAACCAACCTGGGGTGTGAATTTATTGGTATTAAATAAATTCTTATAGAAAGATACAAAATATTCATCTGTTTTTCTGACATAGCATGCTGAAAACTGTAATGTAAAATTGATATCTTCTCCACTGTTGACCTGACTCACCAGAAGAATTGTTCTCTTACCAAACCCCCAACTCAGTTTGATTGATGCTCATGAGAACTGGGCTTCATCATATAGTGATGTTTAAGTTTTGACACCATATTTCTATGCCTTAATAAAAAATGTCACTTTTAGCATCTATTTCAGGCTAGAGGGGACTCAACCTGCTAAGGACCTGTTCCTTTAGATTTCTCTCCAAACTGTGCTGCACAAGTGCTTGCTCGTTGATTTATTAAAACAGTATATCCAGTATGAAATGTGGAAGTAAAAAACAGACCCTTGACAGAGAATTGCCCCTTTCTAATCCCTAGATCTAGAACATAACAAATATACCCCCAATTATAAACAGATGTAGTCAATTTATCCCAATGTTTGTAATAAGTGCTTCTTGCATTACTTTTGATATTCACCATAGACATACTCACATACATACAATACTCTAGGCACAGGGCATGGAAAGTCATGAGGAATTAGTATATTTAGGTTTCAAAGGAGCTCAAGGCTCAGTGAGCTTGAATACAGTATAAACAAGCTAAGATAAGATTTAACTTTTCTGATTGCAAATTTAAGTAAATGGTATCATAGCAGAGAAGGTTCATAATGTAAAGTCATTCTCACATCCTCCTGGTAAGAATGCCAGTATGGTTTTTGGAGGGCCACTTGGCCCAATTTTTGATGTGTCTTCCATTATCCTTCACGCTCTAGTGGATAGAGTTGTGTGCTCCTTGATTCTTTGCACTGTGTCATTCTTCTACTTCTCTCTACTCTACTCTCTACTCTCTCTACTCTCTACTCTCTCTCTCTACTCTCTCTCTCTCTCTCTCTCTCTCTCTCATTCTGATTTTTGATGCTCTACTATTTCCCTTTTGGAATACAGTCTGATCTTTGTTATCCTGACTGTTCTCATTTAATGAAGCACACAGATATAGCTTCGGTTCTCTCACCTTAGCCTAGCAATCCTGAACTCTAGAGTAATAGCTCAGTGGTAAAGAGCACTTTCTGTTCTTCTGGAGGTCCAGAGTCTGGTTCTGAGCTTCAGTGTCTGTGAACTTACTTATAACTTTAGCTACAGGAGATTTGATGACCTCTTCTGGCCTCTGTGAACACATGTGGAACACACACACGCATACAAATACATACACATACATACACAAAACACACATATAAAATTTAAAATATATTTAAAATAAAGTATAATTACTCTAGGAGTCTCCTATTTTATCATACCTATTTAATACTTATATTAAATATATATATAAATACAGATATTGCACCATGAAAGTATATAAATTATTCCCTTTGTACAATTATTTTTATTTAAATTTCATATATATATAATAAAAAAACATAGACTCTTACAGAGAATGAAATAAATATGAGCAAATTCTCTCTCTCTCTGGTCAAAGCCTGATGGGCCTATTAGCCTTAACAAGCTAAACTCACTCATTCATCCCCAGTAGGCCAATTAAATAGTTCAGTAATAATGAAAGGAGATAAAGGTGTTTTATTCAATGTTGCCACACTGGAAGGAGAACGAAAACGGTGAAGTGAAGTCCCCATAACAGGACAACTCTCTGGGTTCTGACACAAGGTTTAAGTAGTGGGGAGGAAGTTATGCATAGCTAAGCAGTCCTGGTCAAGATGCAGTTCTGCCCATCACGATTCACTAATGACTCTGCTCCCATCTCTCCTGCACGGTATTCTGACAAGTCCCTCCTGTGGCCATTACCAACTTTCAGCTTTTTCCTTCCTGTAGCATGAAAGTCCTGGGAAAATTCCAATTTTGGGTATACATTATTTCAATAGTTTGATAGCCAAAGGAAGGTGTACAAATACCCCTTTAGAATATCTTCATTCCATGGGTCAGGCATGGTGGCACACACCTTTAATCCCAGCACTCAGGACTCAGAGGCAGGTGGATGTCTCTGAGTTCAGGACAGTCTGGTCTACAAAGTAATTTCCAGGCCAGCTGGAGCTACAGGGAGACCCTGTTTAAAAAAAAAAAAAAAAAAAAAAAAAAAAAAAAACAACAACAACAACAATAAAAAATAAATTAACTAATAGAGCCAGGAGTGGTGGAGCATGCCTTTAATCCTAGCACTTGGGAGGCAGAGACAGGTGCATCTTTGTGAGTTCAAGGCCAGCCTGGTCTACACAGTGAGTTCCAGGACAGCTGGAGCTACAGGGAGACCCTGTCTCAAAAAGACCAAAAAAATAATATCTTCATTCTGTTTGGAGTCCTATATTGTCTCTGTGTGACCCAGGCATGCTGAGAAATCAGAATGTATCCCAGGCTGGCCTCATACTCACAGCAATGCACCTACTCCAAGCTTTTAGTACTGGAATTCCAGGCATGAGTGTCATGGGTGCCAAAACCTAGATGGACATGTGTGTGCCTTTCCATAATGTCAGAATTCAGGGAGTACCAATAAAAGGATAAATTTCTGTTTTTCCTTAGCTATAATTTCTCAGATCGTTCAGTTGCTCCAATTTCTTTTGAATCTTTGCCATTGGCAAACATGAGTTCTTTTATTTCAATCTTATTTACTAACATTAACTCACTGATCATACAATACTTCTGTGTGTGTGTGTGTGTGTGTGTGCATGTGTGTGTGTGTGTGTAGATTATGCAATAGTTATAAAAGAATTATAGGAGTCACATGAAAGTTTAAAGAGACTTTACAAGAAGCAGTGGAATAGTGCTAATACAGGTATAGAGAGTTACTGGGACACATAGTTGGACCAACAGGTAGATGACAATTCTAGAAGGACCTGTCAGCATTGTCAGTCAAACTAAGCTGAAGCTCTTGGGACAGCTGGGAGTTTCTGTCTGTTGATCTCTTGTTGCACTCAATGTATGTGTAAATGTCAGGTTAGTGGGACTATTAGCATCACAAGTATTAGGTGATTTGCTCTTTATGAGGACAGGTGTGGCCATTGCAGGCCTTGTCATTTTGGTCTGCTTGGCAAGTCATTGAGTTTTGCTTATCTGATAGGGTCACATATACCCCTGTCCTCATATATTCCTAATCTACTTGATAAATTTACAAGTGCTATCTTTTCACTCTTAAGGACGAGTTACTCTTGAGTGGTGTTTGACAGATCATGTCTACATGTATAATCAAATGCAGAGTCATCTTGTCTCTGTATCAGAATCCCAAAAGAAGCTCAATTTTTAAAGCACATATAAAATCAGTACCCAGAAGAGTATGGGTCACTAGTGTGTAAACAAACACTGCGATTGTTATTCTTAAAGAAAAGGTAATATTGTCCTTTTGTCTACATAAGTGCTCATTAACTGCTGACAAGTCATTTAATGTGCATTTTTCCAAGTATTCATGGACATGTGGTCCATACCCTGATTAGAATTGTTGAATAAGAATCACACAGAGGGCTGGAGAGATGGCCTAGCAGTTAAGAGCACCAACTGCTCTTGCAAAGGACCCGGGTTCGATCCCCAGCACCCACATGGTGGCTAAGAACTGTCTTTAACTCCAGTTCCAGGGGAATCCATTGCCCTCTTCTGACCTCCGCGGCATTGCATGACACTGGTGCACAAACATACATGCAGACAGTACATTTATACACATAAAAATAAATAAAAAATAAAGAATTAAATAAAAAAAAGAATCACACAGAAACTCCAAAACATGATAAGCAAATAGAACTTAAAAATACTACGACATAGTAGGTACAACAGATTTCTGTAATATACAGCTCTTCAGTGAATCTAGCTCAAAGTTTCCTAGCTTCCTTTAAGTATTCATTATTCTTTGGTTGTAGATAAATAATAGATGTGATTTGTCTTTTGTAAATTTGGGGGAGTTAATATATTGAGAGTAAGTTTATTTTCTGGTTATGAAGTTTCTATAATTGAGGTCATTTTTATAATATTGGAAAGAGCTCTGCTAAAATAAGGGCAAAGACATAATAATCATAACAGTTGGCAGCTGTCAAAGGCCTAATCTATGAATTATCCACTGATCAACTCACTGAACCTAACTGCTATCCAGTAAGTCAGAGTCTGTTATTACTCTTGTTCAAAATGAAAACTAAAATTGAGTTTAGAGAGATTAACAAACAAAAATCACACACTTTTAAAAGACTAAAGCAACAGAACTCACTTCCATTATCAAACTAATTGTGTTAATTATGCAAAATTTCACATAAATTCAGGCTTTTGACCTTGAGTATATTTTGGAGTGTGTTTAAAGCATAATTTGAGGGGGAGGGGAGCAGAAGTGATAGTGCAGCAGTTAAAAGCAATTGCTATTCTTTCAAAGGACCAGAGTTTGATTCTCATAACTCATGTAAGACAATTTACAACTCCCTGTATCTAAGTTGGCATCTGTGTACACCAACAGACACCTGGCACACACATACACACACACACACACACACACACACACACACACACAATTAAATCCAAGAAAAAAAAGGATAAAAACATAGTTTTGCAGAACAAATAAGCAAACCTCATGTCAATGCCACAGATTTTTAGCACTTGATGAATGTGAACAAACCATGTTGCATAGGTGATGAATTATTTTTCCTTAAATTTGTAGTGCTGGAAAAATGCTTCAGATTGTAATAGGGCTTGAAAGAAATGTATTTTGAGAGATGGAGAGTTTTATTTTCATTGAATTGGGCTCACTAGGCCTGTAGCATACATACATATATAATTGGTATGTAGGCCAGAATGGCTTCAAAGAAAGCTCCCTGCTTCTGCCTTCACAGTGATATGATTAAAGACATCTGGACTTTTCTTACAAACTTTTCTTCATAGAAATGCCATTTGACATGTTATCTTCTGTATGACTTATACATATATATTATACTTCTATATGATAATATACACATATATATGTATTTATACCTGATGCTTTTGATGCATTGGAATAATCAAATTAATCTCTTTATATATACATTTTGTCTTCCTATAAGCAGATTAACAACATAATGCTTTAGAAAGATGTACCAATTCATTTGTTCTTATAGTGATATACAATTAGCACCAGCAGGTGCTAGTGGAGAAATAAGTCACTCTACTCCTGTATTTTCCCAATGCAGCATTTTGTATATGCGTGGAGTTCCAGAAATGAATTTAATATTGCTAATTAAGATAATGATAGTTACCCTTTCTTGAATGTATCATGCTTTGTGACTTCTGGTTGACATGTATCCCATTAGTCTCTGAACTTGAACCTCTATAAAACACAACCAAAATCAAGGAACGAATGACCAGATGAAGCTTGAAAGTTTTTAACTACCCTACTTAAAGAAATGTGCTTTCTTTAGCACAATTTCTGAACATTCCCTATTCCTGGTCCTAAACAGTTGTTCTTATATAATCATAGACATTCATAGACATTCAGTAAGAGGTCTCTTGGGTAGCTGTAGTGTTAATTTTTTTAGTTTGGTATATTTCTATTTATCTTATTTTTTAGACATGGTTTCCCTATAGACTTAGCTGGCCTAGAAACTGATATGTAGGCTAGACTGGTTCACAGATATCTCCCTGCTTCTGCCTGCAGAGTGATGGGATCAAGGACATCTGGACTTATAAACTTTTCTTCATAGAAATGCTATTTGTCATGTTATCTTGCATAAAATTTATACACATATATTAAATTCTGTGTAATAAAACACATTCTATATTTGAGATTCTAATGCATGTAAATAAGGTCTTCTGAAAATATATACTCAACTTTTAAGCAAGTTGATTGTACTTTAGCAAACATCAAGAATTTCTGAAGTTTGAGTTATAAAGTGGGGATTAAGTGTTCTCTTGCTTTTGTGAGCATGTTAAATGGCCTCCCACCTTTCTTGAAATTACTTCTTTGTGAAATTACTTCCATTTTCTGGATCAGCTGTGTGCTGACTCCTTCAACCATAAAATCCCATGAAATGAAGATCACTTTGATGCAGGATGGGTGTTTCAGTTTTTTCCTACTGTGAGAAAAAAATATGCTATATGGGAAAATTTAGAAAAAAAAAAACAGAAATGTATTTTGTACTGTTCTGGTAGCTCATGAGTAGATCAGGACACTAACATAATTGTAACTGGTGCTGTCTGCTTCAGCGAGTATCCTTTTACTTGCATGGTGGGAGTGGAAGGCAGCTCCCTTCAGCCTTGTTTATAAGACATCCAACTGATGAGAGCAGAACTCTGTTCTTACTGTCCTTCAGAGGCCCCATGCCTTAATCTATTAGAGTGGAAATTAGACTCCAAAATATAATGAATGGGGGAATATAAATATTTATGCTTTAGCAATTATCAGGAAATTTTACTATGATAAATGAAACAATGCCTTTCTTTTGTTTTTTGTTTTTTTTTATTTAAATTTTATTGAGCTTTGGTACATTTCATACAACAGTCTTTTTTTTTTTTTAAGGGATTCTACAATACAAT
>VZQC01008534.1:2458084-2534964 GCA_009823505.1 Rhizomys pruinosus | reverse complement strand
TATTTTCTATTTAGAACCAAATATACTAAAGTGTCTTTAAGCAGTGCATATAAGCAAAATATGTTAATACAGGAGAGCAATAATAGGCAGGCAAAATGGAGGATTTGAGCCAGGAGAATGTTGGCCAGGGGATCCAAGACCCCCACCAAGGAAATGCTTCTTGCCTGTAAACTGTGATACCTGCAAGAAGAAAGGTGGTACAGGGAGGCCCTGTGTCAAAGACCTGATGTAAACATGAGAAGGTTGTATTGAGACAGCACTTGCATGTGTACAGTTGCTCTCTGGAATATCAGAGAGTTTTACCAAAGGCCACTGAACCAAATAAAGCAAATGTTGGTCTCCTTGAAGTAAGCAAGACTCCTCCACCACATCAGCTAAACAACCTCACCTGCTTGGAGATACTGTGGAGCAGTGGCAGACATAGTCCCCTGTATATCTCAAATCTATTTGGCTATTAGCTCTCTCCTTGGCGGAATAACTCATGGATGTTGCACACAACTATATCCTCGAGTGATTAGGAGATGTTATATGTCCACGAAGACCTTGTCATCTTTTACAGGAGAAAAAGTAATCCATGGATTAACACACCAGCCAAACATCTGTGTCTATACCAAAGTAACTAACCATAAGAATTAGCACTGTGTAAATACCTATATAGCTAATCGCTTGTGCTTCATTACTAGGATTGAAAGGTTAGTCCTGGACAAACTGTCAGCCCCCCCCATGAAAGGAACAGCCAGAACTGATCAGAGTCCAAAACAAACATCTCCAGACAAAGTAGACGCCGTGCTTCTAGTCCACCTGTGCCCCTTTTCAGCCGAAGGAACAATCTGCAGAAGAGGGGGAGTGGTGGAATATAAGGGCTGCAATTGAGGTGAAACAGTAAAACTACAGCATGTAGTCTGGACACTTATTTGATCCACTAGATTGTACATTCAAGCGCCTCCAGCTGGATGTTGGGACCTCAGCCTTGGGCTGTGTGAGTTTGGGCACAACTGCTGCAAATAATTGGGCTTTATATGAGGATGCTCGACTCAAAAAAAAAAAAAAAAAAAAAAAAAAAAGGAGCTAGATACTGAAGTCCTTTAAAGCAGGTTTCATGCCAGGCCTGAAGAAGGCCAAAAAACTTGAGGAAGGAGAGCCATTAAAATGCCACTCATGTAGAAGATTGGCAGTTCGTAAAGGGTATACTAAAAAGAACATAATTTATATAGAGAGGTATTTAAGTAGAGATTTATACAGAAATACAAAATAGACCATATACGGTAATTAGACTTGATTTCTCTGAGTCATAGTCCAGTCATATACTTTTAAAGAAGGCAAGTGGTCTCAGTGGGTACCCTTTATTTGGCCGGTACCCCCTCTGCCCAACGCCTTTTCTCCACATCTTCTCCGCTCTGTTTAGGCTTCTTGCCCTGTTATCGCTTCAGTTAAATTTTGGTGCCCAGTTTGAAATACATTTGCACCCTCCTTGGGCCGCGCACCTGTTTACTGTTTTATTTCTCTTCACTAGTGAACTTCCCCCCTCACTTTGGGGTTCAAGGTACAAAAACGAAATGGGCCCTCTTTATTTTTCTGAATTATATAACATCTCATTGTAACCCTTTCTTTTACTTGTAGGCCAATCTAAAGGAACTAAGCTTAAATATCCTTCCCAAATAAGTAGCATACAATGAGAAACAGTTTGGGTAAATTGAATGAAAATTTACACCTTGACTCCTGCCTATAGGTATGTGTACTACAAACTTCGCACACAGGTCCAAAACATAAAATTATATAACAACCCGGCAGGTGGGAGGTGAGGTAGCTAATATACTTTCTGGGATACAAATGGAAAAACTCTGTGGTCCAATCCTATTGATAAATTTGTCAAGTTTGGAGATCATTGAAACCGAACATGGGAGGATGATGTGTAATGTCCCACAGGTAAAAACAGCTAGTTCTAAATGCCCGAAGAATGTAAGATTATTTGGCTGATGCAGGATGAATCTGGAATGCCAGCAGGGAGGCTGACTGTGATTGAACATACAAGAACAAGCAGAACATAGACTGCAGCTCTGGAGATCACAGCACCCTGGAGGCATTCTCTCTGCAATTCTATTGGAGTTAACTGTTTATAATTGGGCCCCTAACGGAGAGTTCTACCTTTCTAGGCTGATGCAAAGTTCTACCATAAAACCGTCCACTCTTTTTATAGGAAAAAGAAGAAACATTGGGTTACTGTAATAGTCATCCTCTAAACTGGTATAATTAGAGCCAACTCTTATCAGTTTGGTCATTTCTTATAAAACAGGCTATACACTGACCCCTTTTTTAATTGCACTGATAGGATAGGAACGTGTGCAAGGATGAACTACTCTAGAGCCAAATTCAAATTGTAAAGTCTTGTTTTTTTCCGTTAATTTATTTTTGCATGTTTAATAATGGATATGTCTGCATGCAGTTCCTGTGACCCGTGTCGTGCAAGCGCGCGAGAAGAGTCAGAAGGAGGGTCCTCGGATTCCCTGAAGAACGGCAGTTCTCCCATCGCTAGGACATTGGAGGCAGTTACAAGAATGGCTTTTAGCGACACGATGCTGGTGGGAACGTGGGGCATAGAAAACCGGAATAGCCTGACAAGACGTCGTCTCTATAAGCCGCTGAGCCGTATCACTTCTCCAGCCTTCTCAGGACGGTAATAGTCTTTAAATGCTGTGTAATATAAGCAAATAATATTAGCCTACACGCGAAAGCACTCTTGCATATCAGCAGTGCATCTATTCTGGCCAAGGAGATAGTTTGGCTAGGGGATTCAACCCCCCCCAAATTAAATAAGTCCTTTGCCGTCGTTAAGTTGGGATATCATGCAAGTGGAAAAGCAGCTACAAGTCCTGGTTGTCGAAGAACCTGGTCCGTGAGCAATGGAAAAAATTGTTTATGGGCACGTCAACTTGCCTAACGTTAAACACTGACCTCCTGAAATGCCAGAGAGAGTTTACCAAATCCACTCAGAGCAATACAGCTAAAATATTGAATAGTCTCCTTGAGACAAGTATAAACTTCTCTCCATCCAGTATCAGCTACAGCCTCAACTAGCCTGGAAGATACTGTGCAAACGCAGTGGCAAGCCATGCTGTGTGTGGTGTTGTGTGTGTGTGTGTGTAGTATGATCTATATATCAATACTACTCACACGAATATATATCGTATACTAATAGATAATCTACCCAAATCTAATTGGGGCGCTATCTAGCATCTCTACTTGGTAAGTTGCACATAACTCACAGCACGATGCCACACAAGCTCTATTAACTAAGTCGATAGGCATCCGTGATAGATGTTCATAGCCATAATAAGAACTTGTCAATCTTTAATAGAGAAAGCCACAGTTTGCAGATTATTAGCATACCATCCAAGCAACCGTCGTCTCATGCTCACAGCTTAGCGCATTGCCCAAATTAATAATATGCCATTTACAATCCTGTCAATCTAATTGCTTTGTGCATTTGTTAGTATAATTAAAAATGGTGTACGGATAACTGTCGAACCCATGAAGGGAACCAATCTGAAGCAGTACTTAGAGTCCCAAAATCGACATACCTCCAAAGGAAATAGACTGTTCTTGTTGCTTCTCCACCCACTTTGTTCCCTTTTCCCAAAGCCTAGGGGAAAAAAATGCGAAGAGAGGGTCGTGGTTAGGCAATTGTAAGGGGTGCAGAGAAGATAGGGTGAATGAGTGAGACTACAAATATAGTCTGGACTTTGCCTAATATTGATCAGACATGCCGTGCATACGAGCAATCTCCAACTGGACTATAGGGAATCACCTTAGTTGTTCAATAAATTTGCCAGACACTAGATACTTGCTAATGGTCTTTACCATGAATGTTAATTACCATTCATTACTATATGCTTAATAATTTGGCTCACCTTACAAAAAAAGGCACAATTACCTAATTGTACGCTAAACTGAGTAATCCATCAATGTTATCTGGAAACAACTTGTGTTATTACCCTATGGCTTAGAATCCCTTAAAGCCAAATAAACAAAATAAAAGAGGAACAAAAAAGAAGTCAAAATAGAGCAAGGACTGAAGGAAATACTCGATGTCTCCTCAGGACTCTGTGTGTCGCACCAGTCATGTTGACACACAATACACACGTCGGTGCACTACCAGGCCACTGATTCGCACTTATACCACAACACATGTATCACATATCATACTCACTTTGAAAAGAGAAAATAAAAACGTGCCTTTTACACAGTTCCATAAGTCTTTCAGTGATTGGACAATATTACTTGAACTTCATGGAGGTCTTTTTCAATGCTGGTACAACAAGCGGGCACATATTTATGCCATTGCTCAAATCTGTCATATTTATATTTCTTTCCAGAATGATTGGTATGCATACACATGTACAGATAGTGCCTAATGTTAGGCACATCTTAAAATGTTTAACACAAATAACAGAACCATTGGCCTACCTTTGTCAATTAAGCTTCAGTGCTGTTTCTTTAATGTTCTGAAAATATTTTTCAATATTTTATCTTATTTTGTTAATTATGTGCACCACCATCTGTCGTCTGGTGTGGGGGTAAGTTCCCATGAGATCTGTAGAGGCAGTGTGGACTGCCAGTGAAGGAATAACTGCGATGATTACCTGGAGATGTGGGAGTTATATAAGGGTAGTGAGCAGCCTTGCATTGGGTGCTGGGACATATGAACTGTAGTGTACTCTGGAGAGAGCAGACTTAGTAGTCTCTCTTGATTTCATAATTACTCATTCATTTTTATTGTTATTTTTACACAATAAGCATTGATTTATATGAGAATCAAGCATCCTTCATGTAAGACTAATTTCAAGGCAGTGTGCCCAAACCCACACAGCAACCCATAGCGTCCCACAACTCCAGCATTGGGGGGGAACGCTTGAGTTGTTCAATCAAGTGCTGACAAATAAATGTTCCAGAATACATTTGCTGTAGTTTCAACATTTACCCCCAATCTCAGAGCCACTTACATCTCTACCAACATCCCTCTTCCACAGAATTGTTTGCCATAGGCTTTCAGAAAGGTGGCACAGTGTGTGTCCACTCTTTCTTTACCGCTGTCGTAGAATTCCATTGTGTAATGTGCCACGTTCTATCCTCTATCCACTCGTCAGTCTGATGGGCATTTGTTGGGTATAGGTTCCAAACTTTTTGCTATTTTTTTGTTTTTTTTTGTGAACAGAGCTACACATAAACTATAGCTGTGCCTGTATCTTCTGCAGTAAGATGTAGTCCTTGTGGTTTAATACCACAGAGTGGATGGACTGGGTAATAATGCAAGCCTATCTTTGAGTCCTCCAAGGTTCATCATACACTGCTTTCCATAGGTATTGCTACACGTTTACATTCCCACCAGCAATTGGAGGAGTGTCCTCCCCTTTCCAAAACCTCTCCAGCACTTGTTCATTTGTTTTTTTTTTCTTGATCTTCGAGCCAGTTCATTGATAGATTGAGATGTATCTAGAGATGGTCCTTAATTTGGCATTTCCCTCAACCATATGTGACGATTGAAACAGTTGTTATCTCTGAATGTCCTCTCCTGTAGAAGTCTCTAATTCAGTTCTTTGGCTCATCTTTTTAGTCGATTTCATTTTGATTTCCTTCTTTGTTTTTTTGAGTAGCTTGTAGACTCTGGAAATTGATGCTTTGTCAGATGTATCTGCAGTGAAGGTTTCCTCCCACTCTGTGGGTTTTCTCTTCACTTCCTTTATTATTTCTTTTGATGTACAGAAGCTTTTGAGTTTAATGAGGTCCCATTTGTCAACTGTCAATCTTATTTCTTGTGCAGCTACTGTCTGATTTAGGAAGTCTTTTCCTATGCCTATGTCTTGTAGTCTGCTGCCAAGTTTTTATTCTATCACCTCCAGAGTTTTGGGTTTCACGTTGAGGTCTTGATCCATCTGTAATTGACTTTTGTACAGGGTGAGAGGTAGGGGTTTAATTTCATTCTTCTACAGATGGTGATCCAGTTTTGCCAACACATTACTGAAGATGCTCTCTTTCCTCCATTGTGTCTTGTTGGCCCCCTCATCAAATATGAGGTGGCTGAAATTTTATGTGCTCAGGTTTGGATGGATCATCAATTTTATTCCATTGGTTAATTGGTCTGATTTTATGCCAGTACCAAGCTGTTTTTATGATTATACTCCTGTAGTATAGTTTGATGTCTGGTAGAGCGATCCCCCCTGTATTGCTCTTTTCGCTCAGGGTTGCTTTGGCTATTCAGGATCTTTTGCTTTTCCAAATGAAATTGAGGATTTTTTTTTTGAAGCCTGTGAAGAAACTCTTGGGGATTTTGATTGGGATTGCATTAAATCTGTACATGAGTTTGGGTAGAATGCACATTTTTACTATATTTATTTTCCCAATCCGTGAGCATGTGATGTTTTTCCATCTTCTGATGTCTTCTTCAATTTCCTTTTACAGCGGTTTAAAATTTTTGTTGTAGAGATCCCTGGTTTCTTTGGTTATGATTGTTCCTAGGTATTTTATTGTTTTTTAGGCTATTGTGAGTGGGAAGTTCTCCTTGTAGTCCTTCTTCCGTTGCTTGTTGTTGGTGTAAAGAAAGGCTACCAATTTTTCTAGATTTATTTTGTATCCTGCCACATTACTGAAGTGCTTAATCATTTCTAGGAGTTGTCTGGTGGAGATTTTAGGTTCTCTTAGTTAAACAATCATATCATCAGCAAAAAAGGGATAGCTTGACTTCCTCTTTTCAAATTAGAACTCCTTTAATTTCCTTTTCTCACCTTATTGCCTAGCAAGGGTTTCAAGCACTATGTTGAAAAGGAGTAGTGACAGGGGTTAGGCTTGCTGAGTTCCTCTCTTAAGGGGAATGCTTCTGTCGTTTCCCCATTTAGGATGATTTTGGCTGTGGGTTTCATGTATATGGTTTTGATTACATTGAGGAACGATCCATCTAGTCCAATTCCCTCTAAGTCTTTAAACATGAAGGGATGCTGGATTTTGTCAAAGGCTTTCTCTGCATCAATTGAGATGATGGTGTGATTTTTGTCTTTCAGTCCATTTATATGTTTGATGATATTTATTGATTTTCGTATGTTGAACCATCCTGCATCTCTAGTATGAATCCAACTTGGTCATGATGGATGATCTTCTTGATGTGGGTCTGTATGCGATTTGCCAGTATCCTGTTTAGAATTTTGGCTTCTGTGTTCAGTAGGGAAATGGGTCTATGATTCTACTTTTTGGTTGTATCTTTAACATGGTTTTGGTAATAGCATGATGCTGGCTTCATAGAAGAAATCTGGGAGAACTCTCTCTGTTTGTATCCTTCTAAACATCTTGAGTAGTAATGGTTGTAAGTCTTTTTGAAATATTTTATAGAATTCTGCCATGAAACCATCTGGGCCTGGCCATTTTTGGGGGGAGGCTACTTATTACATCTTCAATTTCTTCATGTATTATTGGTCTATTTAGGCTGCCGATCTCTTCTTGGTTGAGCTTTGGTGATTCCCAGGATTTCAGATATTCATCCATTTCTTCTAGGTTTTCAAACTTTAGAGTAGAGGTTTTGAAGTATTCCCGTATGATCGTCTGGATCTTTTCATTGTCTGTTGTGATATTTCCCAATCATCCATCAAGGATTCTATTGATTTGGAGTTGTTCCTTCATTCTTTTGGTTAACTGGGCTAGAGGCATGTCTATCTTGTTTATTCTCTCAAAGAACCAAATTTTGGATTAATTTATTTTTTATGGTTTTCTTTGTTTCTCTGTCATTGATCTCTGCTCTGATTTTTGTTATTTATTCTTTGCTACGTTTAGGGTTCATTTGTTTTTGTCTCTCAAGTATTTTTAGCTGCAATATTAGATCATTCACTTGTGCTCTTTCTGTTTGTTTTGTTTTGTTTGTTTGTTTTATGTAGGGACTTAGAGCTATAATCTTCCCTCTTAGGACTGTTTTTAAAGTGTCCCATAGGTTTTGCTGTGTTGTATTATCATTGTCATTCAGTTCCAGGAATGTTTTTATTTCTTTATTTCTTCCTTGACCCATTCACTATTCAGGAGAGTGTTGTTTAGTCTCCATGTGTCCTTGTAGGATGTTGAGTTTATCCTGGTGTTGATATTGAGTTTTATTGCACTGTGGTCCGATAGAATCATGAGATTATTTCAATCTTTTTGTATTTGTTGAGTTGTTTTCCTGTGTCCAGTATTGGTCTATTTTGGAGAATTTTCCATGGGGTGCTGAGTAGAAAGTTATTCTCTGGTGTTTGGGTAAATATTGATAGATATCTGTGAGTCCCATTGTGTTATTGCATCATTTAGTTCAGATGTCCCTCTGTTTATACATTGTCCTGTTGATCTGTCTAAAGGACTTAATGGGGTAGTGCAAGCTCCCTACTATTAGTGTGCTGGGGTAAATCCGGGACTTGGGATCCTGAAGAATTGTCTTTATAAAGTTTGCTGCACCAGCGTTTGCTGCGTATATATTCATGATTGTGAGATCTTCATCGTCAATTGTTCCTTTAATAAAGATGTAATGGCCCTCTTTGTCTCTTCTGATTTCTTTTGCTTTGAAGTCTATTTTGTCTGATATTAGAATAGCAATTAGTGCTTTCTTTTTGGTACCATTTGCTTGGAATATTTTCTTCCTTCTCTTCACCTTAAGTTGGTGCCTATCCTTGAAATTGAGATGGGTTCTTGTAGACAGCATATAGATGGGTTTTGTTTCCTAATCCATTTTCCCAGTTATGCCTTTTGATTGGGGAGTTTAGCCCATTAATATTTAAGGTTATAATTGAAAGATGGATGTTGCTTCCTTTCACCTTATTATCTATTTGCACTTCTCGACTCTTATTTTACTCCTATGGTTATGTTTTTATTAGTTTCTTTTCCTAGATTTTTGAGGATAGTTGCTCCTCTCTTCTGCCCTTTGAATTGTTTCAAGTATTTTATGAAGAGTTGGTTTCCCGGACATGTATTCTATCATCTTTTTTATATCATGGAAGGATTTTCTCTCTCCTTCAACTGTAATCGATATTTTTGTTGTGTAAAGTATTCAGGGTTGGCATCCATAGTCCTTTAACACTGGGAATGCTTTGATCCATGTTCTTTTTTGTCTTTGTTTTGGGCATCTAGCATTTTAACTATGATATGGCGTGGGGAGTTTCTTTTCTGATCCTGTCTGTTTAGAGTTCTATGTGCTTCTTGTATTTGTATGGGTTTGTCTAATTTTAGTTTTGGGAAATTTTCATCTATTATTCTGTTGAAGATCTGATCAATACTATTCTCTGGAGATTGTTCTCCTTCCTCTATTCCTATGATGCAGAGGTTTGATTCTTTTCATAGTGTCCCATATTCCCTGGTTGTTCCACTTTTGTGTATTTTTAGATTTTTCATATTCTTTAATTGAGCTTTTTAGTTGCTCTCTGTTATCTTCCAGATCTGATATTCTTTGTTCTGCTTCCTCCATTCTACTTCTGCGGTTTTTTTCCTATCTCCTACAGGTTTGGTAGAGCCTAGTGCAGCATTATCCTGTACCTTTCCCATGTTGTGCCTTTGTCGTGTCCCTGACATGTGGGTCCCTTTTGTGATTCTAATCACAAATGTCTTTTCACTATGTTAGTGCTGGTTTTGCTTTCCTGCTTCCAATACTTTCTTTTTTCTTTCCTCCTCCTTCTTTATGGAGTATTGACTTGTCTAGGTTTCAGGCTTTCAATTTTGTTTATATATTGGGTATTGGAAGTCTAAGTCACTCTTCTCTTCCCATTCTGAAGGTTCTCCAAAAAAAATCCTCTTGGATACTCTCTCACCAATTCCAGTTGGCAAAGGGGGGGAGGGGTTATGCCTGATTTCGCATGTACCCCAGTACCTGTCTGGAGTGACTTCCAGGCTCCTGTGCTTCAGGAGCCCACCCGCACAAAAACACAAAGGCACCAAACCAAACCCACCTGCCTCTGGCTGCAAAAGCAAAGGGCAGCTCCTAGCAGACGGCCACCCCCTACAAAAGGGTTCAGAATTGAGACCCTTTTCCAGCAGCCCAGGAGTCAATCTACCCTAAAATATACCTGTCTGGAGTGACTTCCAGGCTCCTTTGCCTCAGCAGCCTGCTGGCACAAAGGCACAGAGGCACGAACCTGATCCGCTGGTCACTGGCTGCAAAGGCAAAGCAGCAAGTAGTCTTAACCACTGAGTCACCTCTCTGTTTCCTTATATCTAAAATATTTTAAAGACTCCAAACATCCTTAAAGAAAATCTCAGCCACAGAGCTGGGACTAACAGATGTGTCTTCTCTCAGAGGCAAATCCATTTCATTTATTATCCAAGATAATTAGCTTTTACTTGAGCTTTTGTTAGCATGGTTTGTACAGTTGAAAATGAATGAGATTTTTTGGGCTGGAGAGATGGCCTAGCGGTTAGCAGCGCTGACTGCTCTTGAAAAGGACCTGGGTTCGATCCTCAGCACCCACATGGCAGCAGAGAACCGTCTGTAACTCCAATTCCAAGAGAACTCCAGTTCCAGGGAAATCCGACGCCCTCTTCTGACGTCCGTGGCATTGCACGACATGGTTGCACAAACCTACACGTAGACAGTACATTCATACACATAAATAAATAAATAAAATACAATAAAAATTGAAAAATAAATAAATAAAAAAAGAAAATGCATGAAATTTTTTACACAAAGTGTTAATCAAATATACAGTTTGGAAAGATTAGCTATCACATACCACCACTGTTAGATATATTGGTAGATAGAGCAGGAAAATGGTGGTGTTTGTTGTTGTTTCAATATCTATGTATTTCTTTTACATGTACATGCGTATATATGCACAACGCATATGTGCATTGCCCATAGAGACCAGAAGTGGGCATCAGATGCCCTGGAACTGAAGTTACAGGCAGGTGTGAGTTGCCATGTGGATGTTGGGAAACAAATTCTGGTCCTCTTCAAGATCAGAAAGGACTCTTACCTGCTGAGTCAGTTCTTCACCCCAGAAAATGGTTTTTGTTTGTTTGTTTGTCTGTTCTGTTTGTTCGCATCAGAAATGTTTACTGAGTATATGTTTTACTCATAATATCTAAAACTCAAGGCTACAGGATGAGAAATAGACAGGCAGTCGAAAACTGCCAATGATCATTCAGAGTTGGACACCCCCTTAAATCATCCATATTTTCAACACTGTACTGAGAGGTGAACACACTAACCCATGGAGCAACCATGAATAATTCAGTGAATTCATTTTTCATCAGTAAAACAGTTACACACCTTCCTTCAAAGATTTTTGACCTAATGGTGTGGTTGCAAAATTATAAACAAATGACACTAAGAAAAAGGGGAAAAAAAAATAAGAATAGTGTGATTGATACTCACCTTGTCAGGATCAATATAAGCCACAGTAAGACCCTGTCATATTTAACAGGGGGGGAAAATGTAATTCATGGATTAACATATCCAAACATGTGTCTATGCTAAAGTAACCTACCATAACTATTAGTGCTGCTTAAATACCTATATATCTAATTGCTTGTTCTTCATTAGTAGGATTGAAAGGTTATTCCTGGACAAACTGTCAGCCCATGAAAGGAAACAGCCAGAATTGACCAGACTCCAAGTCAACAGCTCCAGAGAGAGTGGACTGTTTTACCTCTCATCCACCTGTGCCCCTTTTCTAAGCCTAGGGAACAACCTGCGGAAGAGGGGGCGTGGTAGAATGTAAGGGCTGCGATTGGGGTGAATGGTGAAACTACAGCAATGTAGTCTGGACACTCATTTGATCAACTTGATTGAACAAACAACCTGTCACCCCCCACTGGATGGTGGGGCTGTAGGTGTTTGGGCACAACAGCCTGCAGATAGGTTTTGCATGAAGGATGCTTGTACTCATGGATTATCACTTATAGCTAAAAATGAAAAAAAAAAACTGAGAGAAAGATGCAGGACAGTTATGGCAGAATGCATGATCTGGGATGGGGTGGGGGTGGGGGGGAGGGAAAGGGAAATAAGCCTGAACTGAATTGGAAAAAATGAGTGAAATTCACAAAGCATCAATAAAAACTAAATTAAAATAAAATAAAATAAAATAAAATTTGGAACACACACACACACACACACACACAAAAAAAAGAATCAACCATGGGACTATCTCTGGCCATTCTTGTAAGGGATTATCTAGATCAAGTCAGCCTCTGGCTGTGCCTGTGAAGGACTTTTATTTTTATTTTCTGTGTATGAGTGTGTTACCTACTGGATAGAAGTGTATGCCATGGAGGACTTCAGAGCTCTTACAACTGTAGTTAGAGACAGTTGTTAGCGTCCATGTGGATGCTAAAAATCAAACCCAGGACTTCTGCAAGACCAGCCAGTGCTCTTAAGTGTAGGATGTCCTGGAACTGCCTCTACAGACTTAGCTGCCATGTGGATACTGGAATTTGAAGCCGGATCTTCTGAAAGAACACGCAGTGCTCTTAACTGCTGAGCTATCTCTCCAACCCTGGGTCCTGGATTTTCTCGATTGAGTTATTTGAGGAAGGAAGATCCAACATAAAAGCCAAAAGTACCATTCCATAGGCAGGAATACTGGTTTTTTAAAAAAGGATGCTGACCTGACTACCAGCCTTCATCTTTCTCTGCTTCCTGAATGCAGACACAGTATGACCAGCTGCCTCATGCCTCTGCATGGCTGTGTGTGTGTGTGTGTGTGTGTGTGTGTGTGTGTGTGTGTGTCTGTGTCTGTGTCTGTGTGTCTGTGTGTCTGTGTGGTGATCTCCTATGGGGAAATCCCAATTTTATGGAACTTTATTTTCTCAAGAATGTGAAATTCCTTGACTGAAGGGTTGAAAGCATAGCTTGCTACACATGCAGTTTTCCTGATATTTCAACTAAAAACAATGATCTACAGCACCTACCCTGGCTTCCCAAGCCTGCTGAGGTGAAGGAATCACACCAGGATTTGGGTACTTGTCATTCACATCTTCCTGTGTACTTGACACAGAACTATTGTTCTCAGGGACAGAAAATCAAAATTCTCCCTTCTTTAGCCCAACGTTTCTCTGTGCATAAGAACCAGTCAATTTGTGAGGGATGTTTATGAAAGAGATACCAGGAACGTCACATGCTAAGCATGGCATGGTGGGCACCATACTCTCTCCCAGCTTGAGTTCTTTCTAAGAAAAGATACCTAAAAGTTATCTGTGAATCAATGTGAGGCATGCTTCCAGACTCCCAGACAAACATCGTATATTGATCCTGTATTGAATTTACAGACAACTGGAGCTGGGAACACTTTCTCCTAAGTTCATTGTATCTGCAATTGGAGAAAATGAGAAAGTTGGGATTTTTTTTTACACTTTCATATTTATCTGTTAGGTCATTATAAAAAAGGAAGAAGTAGTGTGTCTTCAATCCATTAAAATTATAAGAAGTTTTAATGAGGGTCTCCAACAACTGTCCAATTGTCATGACTACAGTTATAAAAAGGGCACAGTATTCACTTGGGTAGTTTTGAGTTTGAACAGTTGACATCTTAGAACAGTGTGAAGTACACAGAAAGAGGTGGATGACGCACAGAATACCTAAGATTCTCACAAATCAGAGTTTACTTACTGATTGCATTTTGTGGGAAAATATGCTCTGTGTGTTTCCAAACTGAATGCAATTTGGAAGGTTAATTTTTTTAGACTTCAATTTTTCATGGGTGTGCATTCCGTAAGCATGGGTATGTGAAGGCTTCCATTCAATGTTCAGATTCATTCATTATCATGGAGGAAGGGTCCCTCAAATCAAACCTAGAACTGGCTGATACGGCCAGTGTCCCTAACGAGCTCCCCTGGTGACCCTTGTCTCTGTCTTCTAAGATGGGAAGCATAGGCAGCACCCACACACATCCACCATTTCTTTGGGTTTCTGAGGATCCCAACTCTGTTTCAAATTCTTATGTGACAACTGCTAAGGCATTTTCCCAGTTTGAATATGGACGCTTAGGTGGTAAAATGGAGTTATGAGTCATTTGCGTGGTGGGATTTGGGGTTTTTTTTCCCATGAATTCAATTGTGGTATAAGTACTTTCTAATTTTAAACTTAATATTTATTATTTTGATTCAGCAAATAAAAGACTGGCTTGAGAGTAGCATCTTAGTATGTTAAGAAACACACAGAATGTGAAGATGAGGGGGAAGGTCATGGCATGGGGTACAAATGGCAAACAGAAAACAATTTTTTATAGCTTGCTGTTACTTTATACCACTAAAATAGACTCACAAATGTTTAGCACTAGTAGTAACCACAGAGCATGCGCTTTGAAAACTATTATGTCCTTGAACTGAATGGGATATAAATGCAAGGAAAATTGTGGACTCTTTCGGTCTTCATTTGATAGTACCTAAAGTGACAAAGAGATGCTGAAATGCAGATGATTATGTTTTAAACATAGCAATTCTCTCTAACAACAATATGCCCCTGTGGGCTTTCAAATGATACCAGCTTGCACTCCCAGCCTGTTAGAAAGAAAGGGAGGCAAATTAGACATGGTCTCTGGCTCTGTGCCCTTCATGCCTACCTGAAATTCAGTTGCAGCTAAAACTAACAGTAACAGTCTTCCATAGTGCAGTATCCATTGTCTCCTAGTAGACCTAAGGGACTGTTTTCATATTGACTCAGGAGGAAAGTCACCAGAAATTATTCTTTGGTGTTGATGACATCTGTTTGTAGGCTTTTAGAAGGAGGATGAAGGATCTACCTTTCTCAATCAGTGTTTGAGGAAGTCAGTTTGTGTTCAGCCCATGCCTTGCTGTTGATGAATCTCTTCCAAGACTCAAAGAGCATGGAGAAGTTGGGACCTTGGAAGTATACCTTTTTAACCCCACAGTCAGAGCTGCCAATGACACTTCAGTCTCCTGTGCCCACCCCAAACTTTGCTGAGGAGCCAACTGAAACTTCACAGTTTCTACTTTAGAGTGTAGAATTTTTCAAACTTTAAAGTACATGCATATAGAGGCAAACACACACATTAAAGTGTCAGAGGTTTTGACATAATTACAGATTCTGAATATTCAGATCTGAGAATCTACAGTTCCACCAGGCTCCCAAGTGAGGGCAATGAGGTTGGTCCCAGAGTATGACTAAAAGCGTGGAGACTTTAGACCACACTGGGAGAAAGAATACCGTGAAGGAATGCATATATTCAGCTAACTTTCTACTGTTAATACTGTGCAGGATCCCTGCTAGGGAAAGGTGCCACCCTTCGTGGCAGGGTCCTACAGCCTCAGTTAACATAATCAAGATCAGCCCAGAGAAAATGTATTTTGAGATACATTTTCAAAAACTTTGGTTAATCTGGGCTGTGTGGCCTTAAGCATCCCAAAGGAAAGTATAACCAGAAATAAATAATTAGTAAGGCCTGAGAAATTGTACTTCATGTATAAAACTTGAGATCTTAGTAAAAAGACAAAAAATTAAAAAAAAAATAAGAACACAGTTGTTTTCCCTGTCTTAATGGCAAGCGCAGCTACCCAGTGGCTGCCACTGCTTTTGCCATCCTTCAAAGACATGAGACAAAGCTTTTCAACCTTCCAATATGGACTCACGTCTCTCCAAGAATCCTCCAAACCTTCAGTGCCAGGTGGGGACTGCTGAGACATCCAGCTTGTGGACTGAGCTACTACTGATGTTGCAGCCTCTTCAGAGTATAGATTGCCATTGTTGGACTCCCCAGGCTATATCACGGAAGTGATACAGTATAGGAAGATCAAGACAAGATGTGGTGCTTACTGGACCTCATTTGGTGACCATGGGAAGAGAAAACCACAGGGTGGAGCACAGGGGCAGAACTGATGGTTGTTTGGGCCTGCCAAGGGAGAGCCTTCAAACATGACATCATTCAGCCTAATAAAGAAAAAAAATCATAAGCTGAAGATCCTAAAACCTATGATATATGTGGCATGCCTATGTGCATATTTTGGAGTGATGTATATTTGAAGGAATAAAAACAACAATTGCAGGACTGGGTCAAAGAACTGACTGAAGCAGTGAACCTCTGCTCAAAATAGTAAACTTCTGCATTGAAATTTTTAAAAGAGACTGAGAAAAAGGTGAAAGACATGTTTGGCAGAATGCATGAGCTCTGTTGGGGTGGGTGGGGGCAAGGAAGGGGGCACGGGTCTAGATTTGATTGGAAATTTTGTATGAAATGCACAAAGCATCAATAAATATTGGCCTTACAAAATAAACAAATGTCACTATGAAACTCAGGCTGTCTTAGAACTTAATATGTAGCTTGAGCTAACCTCAAATTTACAGTCCTACTGCCTTAGCTTTCCCTCCTCCTCTCTCTTCCTCCTCTTCCTCTTTTCCTCCTCCTCTTCCTCTTCCCTCCTCTCTTCTTCTTCCTACTCTTCCTCTTCTTTCCCTCCTCCTCCTCCTCCTCCTCCTCCTCTTCCTCCTCCTCCTCCTCCTCTTCCTCCTATACTCCTTTTCTCTGTCCTACTTTCATATCAAATCCAGGTTCCTGCACATACTAGGCAAATTTTCTACCACTGAATTACCTACATCCCCAGCCCTTTCAACAAAGGCTGGAGATGTAGGTAGTTAAATATTTTACCTCACAGTTGGGTAACAGTGTCTTAGAAGAATTTAACCCTTACAAAATTTTCATTTCTGCATGTTTTCCTATCATAACTAAATATATGATGAATACATAGAAAATATTTTTTTCTTTAATGTTGTTGCTTTTATAATTAGAATATGAAAACATTTTTAGCATATTAACTCCTTTTTCTCCACTATCAGTATGAGAATTTGTCCTTTCAGGAAGCCATTCATATAAAATAATATTTGAGGGTCTGGAGAGATGGCCTAGCGATTAAGAGCATTGACTGCTCTTACAGAGAACCCGGGTTCTATCCCCAGCACCCACATGGCGGCCGAGAACCATCTGAAACACCAACTCCAGGAGAACTCCAGTTCCAGGGGAATCCGATACCCTCTTCTGACCTCCGCGGCATTGCACGACACAGGTGCACAAACTTGCATGCAGACAGTACATTCATACACATACAGAAATAAAAAAATAATAAAATAATATTTGAAGAACTGTGTGTTTTGATGGTGTATTAGTCAGGGTTCTCTAAAGAAACAGAAGCAACAGGATGAATATATATATATATATATAGCTATATACAATTTATTGATTTGCTCACGTGACAGAGTTCAAGGATTCCAACAGTAGCTGCACCACACTGGAAAGGCCAAGATGAGAATCCAGGGAACTGCTCAGTCCGCAAGGCTGGATATCTCAGTAGTCCCAATCCAGTGCTGAAGGCCCAAATGGATTCCAGGAGATCTGCCGGTATCAGTACATGCTGGGATCCGAAAGGTTGATCACAGCAGTAAGACAAACTCACCAGATGAGAGAGGCAAGCCGCAGGAGAAAAAAGGGACCAGCTCCTTCTGCTGTGGCCTTAAATACTTCCTGCCGGCAGACGGTAATGCCCGCATCTCTTATTTGTTCCTTAGTCCAGTCAAGTTGACACCCAGGATTAACCATCACAGATGGTTTCAGGGAATTATATGGAAATATGTTAAAAGGGACATAGAAACACTAACTTAATCTCTATTCACTAATTAGAACTACATGCACTTAAACTACAGTGACTTAAACATACATACATGCCTAAACAATTTAACCAGAAGCAACATGCATATATGCACAAAACTAATTAGGTACAGATCTATAGGTACTACGTGAATTGTGTAATTCAGAAATGCAAGTGTCTGCTCCCAGCATGCTCATGGGTCTTGCTTGCAGTCCTCTATTTCAAATTCTATTTCAAATCTAACAGTGTTAGGCTTTATACAGAATGCATTCTTTCTGAGTTAGCTCATTTAATTTATTGGCTGCTGGGATTGAACCTGCAGCTTCTCCCACTAATTATAAACTCATATACTCCAACCTATTCATATATATATATATATAATATATATATATATATATATATATATGTGTGTGTGTGTGTGTGTGTGTGTGTGTGTGGTGTGTGTGTGTGTGGTGTGTGTGTGTGTGTGTGCTGTGTGTGTGTGGTGTGAGTGTGTGTAAACCTTGTGTTTTCAAGTTCTAGCATACATAAAGCTTTTGATTTGAGCCCCACCACTGCATAAACCTAACATGGTAGAACACACCGGAAATCTCATCACTCAGGAGGTGGAAGGCAGGAGGATCAGGAATTCACAATCACCCTCAGTTAGCTACATAGGGAGAGAATGTTTATAAAAGAGCCACACCTTATGACTAGACTAACCTAAAACTGGTGGGGCCATGCAAATGACAGACACAAACCAAGGAAAAGTGGATCATTACCAGAAGACCAACTTGGTTACTCTTGTTGTTTATATAGGTTGAAGCAATCACTACTTGTCAACTCCAACCCTATCTACCACTGGCATGTGAATTATCATAACAATAGCCTAGGTTATTTTGCAGGAACTTGAAGGTCACTTTGCTAAAAAAACTCTTGAGTAACATCTACAGGTGGATAACTAAACAGAAGGCTTAACATGTTTGTCTTCGTAACATTCTTCCTGAACCTTTGCTATCTCAACCTTTGAATCAGGGGCCACTCTATTATGCATAGAAGCATCCTGCCCATTTGAGAAGTGTGTTCTCTAAGGCTATAAGACCAGGTGAGGGGCTGGAGAGATGGCCTAGTGGTTAAGAGCACCAACTGCTCTTGCAGAGGACCAGGGATCCATCCCCAGCACCCACATGGTGGCTGAGAACCATCTTTAAATCCAGTTCCAGGGGAACTCTTCTGTGGCATTGCATGACACGGGTGCACAAACCTACATGCAGACAGTGCATTCATACACATACAAAATAAATAAAAATTTAAAAAAAGACCAGGTGAATGTGGCTTCATGCTCATTTGAGATAAATAAGTGTTTCTTTTACTGTGACCTTGTTCTTTCTCAGTACCTCAAGCAGTGTAAGTATTGCAGTCCAGTCATAAGGCCAAGATGTTTCCTATGCAAGGTGAAGATGAAATACTTAAAAACTCATCAGTACCTGGATTCAGTCATGAGCACTTAGCCTGCAAACCTCAAGATCAGACAGCTTCTCTGAAAGACAACCTTGCTTGAAACTGTACCTCTAAGCAATAAACAACTATAGAACTTCAGCCCACCTGCCCTCTGTAGTCAACGACAGTTGCTAATCTCATTGTGCAAGCAAATAGCTTGATCCCCTGTCAATCAATGCTGACTGTCTTCTACTCCTTAGTGGAAGTTGAAATGCAGGAGTCTATTATCCCTTCATTTCTCTTGCTGGGATAAAAGGCCCAGACAAAAAGTGACTTAGAGGAGAATTCCGATTAAAACTGCTAGTTAGAGTTCATCATTATAATATAGTCAAGGCAGAAACTTTAAACAGGAAGTCATATTACATCCATAGTCAAGCACCGACAGAAATGGAGGCATGAGTGTCGCTTGCTTGCTACTTCAAGTTCTGTTCAATTTGCCCAGTATTGTAGAGTTCAGAACCTCTGCAGAGGGAATGATACAGGGAATGATACCACCCACAGTAGGCTGAGTCTTCTTGCAACAATTAAGGCAATCAAGACAGTCCCCCACAGATACGCCCACAAGCTAAATTGATATACACCATCTCTCTTTGAGACTTTCTTTCCAGATGATTCTGGGTTATAACAACTTGTCAATCAAAGGTAACTTTAAAAGAGGTTTATGTTTCTTATTCATGGTGTCTTATTCATAACTATTTCCATACATAATATTCTGCCACCTGGTATCATAATAAAATCATTTTTGAAATCTAAACGTTTTTTTCTGTTTTTTTTTTTTTTTTTTTGGTCCTTTTGAGACAGGGTCTCCCTATAGCTCCAGCTGACTTGGAACTCACTCTATAGACCAAGCTGGCCTTGAACTCACAGAGATCGACCTGCCTCTTGCCTCCCAAGTGCTAGGATTAAAGGCGTGTGCCATCATGTGGATGCTGGGAATCAAACTCTGGTTCTCTGGAAGAGCAGTCGGTGCTCTTAACTGCTGAGACATCTCTCCAGCCCTTAATATTTTTTTCCTAACCACTGAGTAAATGTCGATTTTGTAAATGTATCCTTTCAGTTGTGGGACATAAGGTTGTTTCTGTCTTAGGTATTTTGAAAAGAGCAGTAACACAAGAAATTTGTAGGACAATGGACGGAACTAGAAAGTGAAGTAACAGACTCAGAAAAAGAGGCAACCTAGGTTCTCTCTCATTTGTGGATCTTAGCTCCAAACCTTTACATGTTGAGGATGTATCCTGAGGTGACCCCAGGATCCAGGAAAATGGAAAGGAATCAGGGGAACAAAAGGGGGAAGAAGGAGCCAGAGAAGGGGAGAGTGGTAGATGAGTGTCATCAAGGGAGATCTTAAGAGCCTAAGGTGGTGGATGACCACAAGGAAGCAGAGCTTTCCAAGTGGCTGGGAACTTGTTCATATGAAGTTACACTAATGACATCATGCGCAAGACCCATGCTTACTCACTCAGACAAAAGCTCCGTTTAGAACTGGGGAAATGGGCAGTAGGACTTAATCTTAGTTGAGGAACTACTGGGAACTGATGACTGCAGGGTGAGGGAGAGTTGAACTTTTTAAGGGACTGTCACTAGTTATCTGATCAGGTTTCAGTATATAAACTCAGTGAGGCATATGTGGGAATACGACCTTGGCTTGATAAGCCTTAACAAATATGACAGTAGTCATGAAACCCAGGGGCAGGGAGCTGTTGGCAGTGTGCAGATAAGGGAGAGTGTATAAATATGATTAAGATGTATTGTGGGAAATGCACAGACATTCAGTAAAAAAAAAGTTTTAAAAAATCTTCTGAGGCTTTTCCCCATTCTTTCCTTTCGATTAGATGACTGTTCAAGGATTCATGGGTGTTTGGGATTGCAAAGGACAAACCTTTGAGCACTTCCTTAAGGAAAACATGACATCTTTTATGAAAAAAAGTCCTCCAATTCAAGTGATATGTGTGTGTATGTATGTATGTATGTATGTATGTATTTATGTAGATATAACTATGTATATATGTGTGTGTATATTATAGCACTACAAGTTGGAGAGAACAAGAACAAAAGAACTGAAAAAAAGAAAAAGCTCTGGAAAGACTCAGAAAAAGATGCAGGACATCTATGGCAGAGTGGAGGGACTTGGGTGGGGTGGGGGCATGGAAAGGGAAGAGACTCTAGATTCGACTGAGAAATGATGTGTGACTTATGGAAAAAAGTTTAATAAAAATAAAAAAAACCTTAAATTTGCATGTATATTTCAATGGAAATGAGAAATAGAGATTCACACATTTCCTTTTTGTGATTATGGCAGCATGGGAAACAGACAGTTGCTGATGTTAGGGAGGGTTAGCTGATGGTAAAAGACAAAGCTGTGGTCAAAGTAAACTGGATTGTACTCTGTCTATTGAGGTCTGATGAGAGCGTGCCTGCTCATGTTAAGTATATCTGAAGCAGAGGCTTAATCTAAGACTTGATTGCACAGGTGTGAAACCACAAAAAGGAATCATTTAAATAATGAAGACACTTCACAAGCATACAGTAAGTATGGTGATGTCATGAAGACATTTGTTTGTAACACACTAGAGAGTAACTATTATATGCTTTTTGCACCATGTGGTCTATGTTACAGCTGCAGGGATCTTGCCATCATGGAAACAACCTGTCAGGGATGTGTTCAAATAAAACTTTATTGACACAAGCATTTGTAATTCTACAAGCTCTGGTTTCCTTGAGCTGTGCGTGCACAGCTTCTAAATTCACAAATCTTTTCTCTTCCATTTACTTCCGCTTGTAACAGCCCTTTCTCTAGGTGCACTGGAGGCCATCTGGAATTCTCCATTATTGTTTTCCATGCCCCATTCATTTTTTAGTCCAGGAAACAGACTGTTGATTGTAAAATCTCCCAATATCTGCAAACAGCAGAAGCTCAAGTGCAGGTCCTCTGTGGACTTTGTATGAAAATTGTGGTGTCACCAGGTACATAAATGATGCATCTATGATCAATACCTCCCATCCTGTTCTAAGCATTCAGTATACACATAGCAGGTACTCCATCGGTTTCATGCCTAACTAATAGCTATGGATTTAGGTGGATATTTTTTTTTTTTGGTCTTTTTGAGACAGGGTCTCCCTGTAGCTCCAGCTGTCCTGGAACTCACTCTGTAGACCAGGCTGGCCTTGAACTCACAAAGATTCACCTGCCTCTGCCTCCCAAGTGCTAGGATTAAAGGCGTGTGCCACCACGCCCGGCTTTAGGTGGATATTTTAAGGCTTTACTTCCAAGAAACAGGGTGTGGTGGAAGAATAGGAAGATAATGAATATACATTTTATCTTTTATAGGCCTTAAGAGAGATGGATTGCTTGCTTTGTTTGCTGGACTTAAATGCTTTCTGTGTATGTTAGTCTTCATCATCATATCCATATTTAGAGAGTAGTCCACTAACCTACATTCAGCTACATGAGTTCATGTTGAAGAAGTAGTAAAGATGATACAGTTTAGTTAAGATCTCCCAATAGCAGTTGAACTGAAACTGTTGACACAAACAGAATTGGAAAGAGCTTTCTAACAAAAGATAATGCCAGGCTTTGAAGAGAAGCCTGTATTCTCAAATGTTAGGTGTGGTCATTTTGTGCAGAGCATTCAACAAGAAGCAGGGACAGCAAAATTTAAGACTTCAAGGAGAACCCTATATCTTCTAGATTTGCTGCTCATAGAGGCTTCTCAAGCTGAGTGGCCAGTGCATTTTCCAATGCAACTTTGCTACAGAACTGGCGGCTACTCTACCTCATCAAGGATCTGACATTTAAAGTGCAGATATGTACCAACCAAACACCCAAGAGCTTTCAATAATGTCACCATAGGAAATCAGTTTCAAAACTCAGTAAGTCTCTAAAATGTTTGCTTTTTAAGAATGAGGATATCAGTCCAAATACCCAACACTCATGTAGAAAGGAAAGCAAGGATTGGATTGTTGGCTTGTTCAACTGTGGGGGAAAATATACCCAGCCAGCCTGAACAAAGGTGAGCCTGTTGCCTATTGGAGACTTGGGTGCATATAGATCGGTTGCTACAGCTGGATCATCTGAAGCACAGGGTGTGGGCTGGGAGTGTCAACCAGGTGGATTGTTAGAGGATTGGATTATTGGCCTGTTGTGCACAGAGATTAGTTGCTTTGGCCAGACCAACTGAGGAGCAGGGTACTCCTGCCCCCCTCAAAACTGGAATTCCAGAGGGAGTGTCCAGGTGGGACTGCAGTACAGTAAGCCCCACAATCAACCTAGAAGAATTGGCTGGCAGGAAGTAGAGGGAGTACAGTGCTCAAAGGGTATCATCTGGATTGTTACCTACCCAGTTTTTGGAGAACATACAGAAAAGGAAGATTGAGCTATACCTTCTAATATATAACCAAAATTGAAAGCCTGAAATCTAGACAAGTCAACACTCCATAAACAAGGAGAAAATAGTGGAGGCATCTGAAGGAATCAAGGAAAGCAATCCTTCAACAGAGCGAAGAAGCATTTGAGATTCGCATCAGAATACAAACAGAAAGGAAACCACATGCCAAAAACACAACAAAAGCACAATATGGGAAAAGCACAGAATAATTCGACACTAAACTCTACCAAGCCTACAGAAGATTTCTACAATGAGATCTCCCTAGAGCACAGATCTTAGAAGAACAATCACAGATATATTCAAAGAAATCATAGAATATAAAGAACAAATCAGAGAACAAAGGGGATAGAATGAAAAACTCAGAAAAGACCTAGAGGGAGAGAATGTCAAACTTCTGAAAGAACTAGAGGGAGAAAATGACAAACTCCAGAAGGAAATGGAAACACTGAAAAGATCCCATGCTGAAATGAAAAAGGAAACCAACCAGCAAAGCAAGGAGCTACAAGAAGAAATTGAGAAGTTCCAAAAGGAAGTGGAAATACTAAAGATATCACAGGATGAAATCAAAAAGGAAATCAAACACTCATCCAATAAAGAGGAAAGAATGGGAACAAGCTTCAGAAGCAGAATGGAGGAAGCAGAAAAAAAAGAATATCAAACCTGGAAGATAATACAGAACAACTAAAAAGCTCAAGTAAAGAGACTATAAAATATTTTTAAAATACACAAGAGTGGAACAACAAGGAAATGTGAGACATTATGAAAAAATCAAACCTCTGGGGGTTTAGAGGAAGGAGAAGGGATAGAGGAAGGAGAAAAATCCCAAGAGAATGGTATTGATCAGATCTTCAAAAGAATAAGAAGAAGCACATAGAACAACAAATAGACAAGATCAGAAAAGAAACTCTCCATGGCATATCATAGTTAAAACGCTAGACACCCAAAACAAAGACAAAATTCTGAAAGCCACAAGAGAAAAACAACAAATTACATATAAGGGGAAACCTATCCATATCACAGCTGACTTTTCAGTGCAAACTATGAAAGCAAGAACTTGGACCAAAGCATTCCCAGTGCTAAACGACTATAAATTCCAACCCAGGTTACTATACCCAGCAAAATTGTCAATTCTAGTTGAAGGAGAAAGAAAAATATTTGATGACAAAAACAAGATGAAAGAATACATGTCTGGAAACCAATCCTTCAGAGAATATTTGAAGCAATTCAAAGGACAGAGGAGAGGAGCAACTATCCCCAAGGCACCTAGAAAGCAAAATTAATAAGAACATAACTGCAGAAGTAGAAACCTAGACCAAAACCACAAACGGATAATAAGGTGAAAGGAAACAGGGGGATTTCCCAAGACCACCTGAAGAACAATTAGAAGCTGGGTGATTTAGCAAGGTGGATTGTTTGGTATGATTTGTCTTTGGCTCGATTGGCTTGTGTGGCTCTGGGGGTGGAGTTGTTCTCCCAGCTGGTATAAAAAGTGGGTCTGTGTGAGTCTTGAGAGCAGGGATTTCCCAAGACCACCTGAAGCACAGGTAGGAGCTGGGTGCTTCAGCCAGGTGGATTGTTTGGTTTGATTTGATTGTCTTTGGCTTGATTGGCTTGTGTGGCTCTGGGGGTGGAGTTTTCCTCCCAGCTGGTATAAAAGCTGGGTCTACGTAAGTCTTGAGATTGGGGATTTCCCAAGACCACCTGAAGCACAGGTAAACAGCAACTCCCCTCCCCCTGCCAGCTGGGATTGCTTAAGGAGTGTCCAAGTGGATTCTGTGGAGAACCTTCAGAACAGAAAGGGAAGAGTGAGTTAGACTTCCAATAGAAAGCCTGGCTTTGGAGTGAGGCACAGACGCCATATTGGGGTCCTGAGCAGGGCAGGGCTCAGGACAAGCCGGACACCGCTCCAGGAAGGTAAAATCAGGGCATTGAGCCATGGGTGCAGGACAATTTGTTTGCTGAGTTGTGGCAAAAGGGGCCCAGTGACTGGCGGACCTAGACCCGACTCATAATTCCTGCCAAAGCACGGCTGCCCAGCTGGGTGGCCCCGCCCCCACCCCGTAGTCACAAGTCGGAGGGGATCCTGGCTTTGGAGTCAAGCACAGACACAATATTGGGGTCCTGAGCAGGGCAGGGCTCAGGACAAGCCCGCCACCACTCCAGGAAGGTACCGGGGTGCGGGCTAAGTTAGGACCCTCCTCCACCCCGCCAACAACTGGAATTGAGGAGAGAGTATCCAGTGGATTAAGAGAACATTCAAAACAGGAAAGGAAGAGACTTCCAGTATCCAATATATAAACAAAAGTGAAAGCCTGAAAACTAGTCAAGTCAGCCCTCCATAAACAACGAGGAGGGAAGGAAGGGAAAAAAAAAGGCATTGGAAGGAGGCAAACAAAATAAAACAAGCTTTCAGCCTTCAACAAACTGAAAAGGCATTTGAGATTTGAATCACAAAANAACAAAAGTGTTGTTTTCTTTGAGGAGACAGAAAAATCTCGTATCATAAATCAAGATGAAAGAATACATGTCCAGAAACAACCCTCAGAAATATTAAAAATTCAAAGGACAAAAGAAAGCAACCATCCCAGGCACCTAGAAAGGGAAAACAATAAAAGCATAACTGCAGAAGTAGAAGCCTAAACCAAAACTGCAAAATGGATAATAAGGTGAAAGGAAGCAACACAAACCTATCAGTCATAACCTTAAATATTAATGGACTAAATTCCCCATTCAAAAGACAAGACTGGGAGATTGGATTAAGAAACAGAACCATCGATATGTTCTACAAGAAACACATCATCTACCTTCAAGGATAGGCACCACCTTAAGTGAAAGGATGAAAAAAATTATTCCAAAGCAAATGATACCAAAAAAAGCAGGTGTTGCTATTTTTAATATCAGACAAATAGACTTCAAAGTAAAAGAAATCGAAGGGACAAGAAGGCCTATTACATTTTTATCAAAGGAACAATTCACCAAGTATATTTCACAATTAGAATAAATGCACCAAACTCGGTGCACCAAACTTTATAAGACAATTCTCCAGGATGACAAGGAACAGATTAACCCCAGTACACTCATAGTAGGTGTGTGCTGGATAGCTTTAGTGTCAACTTCGACACACGGTGTGGAGGGAACCTCAATGGGGAATTCTCCATGGACTGGCCTGTGGCCATGTCTGTGAGGTATTGTCTTGATTGTTTGAGCAATGTGGAAGGGCCCAGTCACTATGGGTGGTGCCACCCTGGGCAGGTTGTTGTGTACTGTATAAGAGGTCAGGCTGGGCATGGGCCAGGGGAGCAAGGCAGTGAACAGCATTCCTCCATGGCTTGTGCTTCAGCTCCTGCCTCCAGGTTCCTGCCCTGAGTTTCTGCCTTGGGCTCCCTAAGTGATGAACTGTGACCCAGGAGATGTAAGCTGAATAAACCCTTTCCTCCCCAAGTTGGTGTCGGTCAGAGTGTTTTGTCATAGCAATAGAAGACAAACTAGAACAGAAATTGGTACCACAAGAGTGGGGTATTGCTGTGACAGACCTGACCTTGGTGTTTTGGGGAAGGATTGTGGAGGCATTTGGAACTTTGGGCTGGGAAGATCATTGAATGCCTAAAGATCCATTTCTGTGGATCTTGGAGCAGTTTTGCTGAAGGAGTTGTAGAAGATGGAGGCCTGGCTTGTGAAGTTTCTAGTTTCAAAGGGGAGCAGATATCATCAGGACTGTGTAATCTGTGGGTTCTGGTCAGCTGGGGTGAAGAATCAGCTGTAAGTAACAAAAGACCAGAACCTGAAGTGAAATCTTTTTTGTACTGAGACAATTGATTCTGGTTAGCTGGGGCTAAAAAATCAGCTGTAAGTAATAAAAGACCAACATCACTGTGGTGAAATCTTCTGGGAAGAATTTCTTCAGGGTCAGCACACAGAAGCTGTGGTCCAAAAGGGCCCGAGGCTCCATGTCAAGCCAGTAGCAGGACTTGGTAATGAGTAAGAGTCTCCTATATGGTTCCGGTGTTGAAATTTGAGGGGGTCACAGAGAGCAACCGAGGCTTGGCACTCTGAGAGGTCAGGAAAGACCATTGGTGGAAGTGCATGTCAGTGGCAGTAAAGACCCCAGGATTGCAGGGGTCATGGAGAGAAGCTGGGGCTTTGTACCAGGAGATGTCAGACGAGACCATTGGTGAAGGTGCTGCCTCAGTTTTGGTGGCGACCCCAGCTTTTTGGTGATGCCGGGACCATAGGATGACCACAAAGAGCAGCAGCAGGTGTGAAATAGAGTCTGCCTGGGCCTGCGAGATGAACTGTGTGTGCTGCGGATGGCAGAGTCAGAGAACGGGAGCTGCCGAAACCCTTTGAAGCCCAGAAGATCATGAGTGAGTCCCAGGTGTCCAGCCTTGAGCTACTTTGCTGGACTTAAATTTTGTTTGAGTGTGCCTGATTCTTCCCTTTGAAATAAGACAGTACTTGTTTTGATTTTACAGCAGCCCATAGTTAAGAGACTTTTAATAGACTGAACTTTTAAGCATTTGGACATTTTAAGGACAGTGGGACTTTTAAGGTTGTACTGTCTTAGGTTGTGATTAATGTTAACATCATATTTTGGGGATAAGAACTGGAAAGGTGGTGGTTTAATAGTGATGTGTTTTGTGTGTCAAGTTGACAAGGGTCAATTGTGCTGGATAGCTTTATTGTCAACTTGACACACCTGGGTTGACTGAGCCTCAACTGGGGAATTGGCTCCATTGGACTGGCCTGTGGCCATGTCTGTGGAGTATTGTCTTGATTGTTGAGCAATGTGGGAGGGCCCAGCCACTGTGGGTGGTGTCACCCTGGGCAGGTTGTTGTGTACTGTATAAGAGGTCAGGCTGGGCATGGGCCAGGGGAGCAAGGCAGTGAACAGCATTCCTCAATGGCTTGTGATTCAGCTCCTGCCTCCAGGTTCCTGCCCTGAGTTTCTGCCTTGTGCTCCCTAAGTGATGAACTGTGACCAGGGAGATGTAAGCTGAATAAACCCTTTCCTCCCCAAGTTGGTGTCAGTCAGAGTGTTTTGTCATAGCAATGGAAGACAAACTAGAGAACAGTAGGGGACTTCAATACCACACTGAGCCCTTTGGACAGGTCAACAGGACAAAGAATAAACAGAGAGTCATCTGAATTGAACAATATGACACACCAAATGGACCTCACAGACATCTACCGAATATTCCTTCCTAATACTAGAGAATTTGCTTTCTACTCAGCACTCCACGGAACAGTCTCCAAAACGACAACATACTGGGACACAGAAGAAACCACCACAAATACAAAATGATTGAAATAAGTTCATTCATTGTATCAGACCACAAAGCAATAAAGCTCACTCTCAACACAAGAATAAGCCCTACTAGCTACAAGAACACATGGGAGACTAAACAACACACTCTTGAATAATGAATGGGTCAAGGAAGAGATAAAGAAAGAAATAAAAGCATTCCTGGAACTGAATGACAATGAGATAATACAACACAACAATACCTATGGGATACCTTAAAAGCAGTCCTAAGAGGGAAGTTTATAGCCCTGGGTGCCTACATTAGAAAAACAGAAAGAGCACAAGTGAATGATCTAACACTGCAGCTAAAAGCACTTGAGAGGCAACAACAGGTGAACCCTAAATGCAACAGACAGGAGGAAATAACAAAAATCAGAGCAGAGATCAATGAAATAGAAACAAAAGTGAAATGTAGCAACATACATCTCTCAATTATAACTTTAAGTAATAATGGGTTGAACTCCCCATCAAAAGATATAGGCTAGAAGAATGGATTAGGAATCAGGACCCATCAATATGTTGTCTACAAGAAAGCAATCTCACTCTCAAGGACAGACACCAACTTAAATTGAAAGGATGGAAAAATATTCCCAACACATGATTTCAAAAAGCAAGCAGGAGTTGCTATTTTAAGATCAGACAATATAGACTTCAACGGAGAAGTAATCAGAAGAGACAAAGGGGGTAATTACATTTTTATCAAAGGTAAAATTAACCATGAAAACTTCACAATAATGAATATATATATATATAACAAGGTCCAGTGCACCGAACATCATAAACACAATTCTACAGGACCTCAAGTCACAGACTAACCCCCGAACACTCTTAGTAGGGGACTGCAATATCCCACTGAGCCCTTTGGGCAGATCTACCAGAAAAGAATAAACAGAAAGACATTTGAACTGAACAATATGATACAGCAAATGGACCTCACAGACATCTACCAAATGTTCCACCCAACCACCAGATAATACACTTTCTATTCAGGACCCCACAGAACATTCTCCAAAATTGACCACATACTTGGACACAGAAAAAAAACCTCAACAAATACAAAAAGATTTAAATAATTTCATGCATTTTTATCAGACCACAGCAAAATATGGCTCAATATGAACATCAGGATTATCCCTATTATATACAGGAGCACGTGGAGACTAAAAAACACATTCCTGAATAATGAATGGGTCAAGGATGAAATAAAGAAAAAAATAAAAGCATTCCTGGAACAAAACGGCATGACAGTACAACACAACAAAACAGGTTATTTTAAAAGCAGTCCTAAGAGGGAATTTTATAGCGCTGGGTGACTACATTAAAAAAACAGAAAGAGAACAAATAAATGAGCTAACACTGCAGCTAAAAACACTTGAAAGACAACAATAAATGAAACCTAAATGCAACAGAAAGGAAGAAATAACAAAATTCCCAACAGAAAAGAATGAAATAGACAGAGAGAAAACAATACATAAAATCAACAAATCTAAAAGTTTATTCTTTGAAAGAATAAACAAGATAGACAGACCTCTAGCCCAGTTAACCAAAAGAAAGGAAGAGCAACTTCAAACCAATAGAATTAGTGATGGAAGTGGAAATATCACAACAAACAACAAAAAGATCCAGACAATCATAAGGGAATATTTCAAAAACCTATATTTTACTAAATTTGAAAACCTAAGAGAAATCGATGAATATCTGAAATCCTGGGAATCACCAAAGCTAAATCAAGAAAAGATGAACAGTTTAAATAGACCCATGATATATGAATAAATTGAAAATCCCAACTAAAAAATGCCCACGCCCAGATGGTCTGACACCAGAATTCTATAAAACATTTAAAGAGGACTTACAAACATTATTACTCAAACTGTTCAGAAGGATACAAGCAGAGGGAAATCTTTCAAATTCCTACTATGAAGCCAGCATCACTCTAATACCAAAGCCAGGCAAAGATATAACCAAAAAAAGAGAACTACAGACCCATCTTATTAATGACTTCAAATGCAAAAATTCTCAACAAAATACTTGCAAATCACATACAGACTCACATCAAAAGTATCATCCATCATGACCAATTTGGATTCATATCAGAGATGCACAGATGGTTCAACATATGAAAAGCAGTAAATATCATAAAACACATAAAAGGACTGAAAGAAAAAAAACACACACTCATCTCAGTTTATGAACAAAATGCCTTCCACAAAATCCAGCATCCCTTCATGCTTAAAGTCCTAGAGGGAACTGGACTGGATGGAACATTCCTCAACATAATCAAAGCCATATACAAGAAACCCATACCCAACATCATCCTAAATGGAGAAAAGTTAGAAGGATTCCCCTTAAAGGTAGGAACTCGGAAGTGGTGGGATACAAAAATCACCTGCAAAAATCAGTAGCTTTTCTTTACACCAACAACAAGCACCTGAAGAAGGAATACAAGGAGACCTTCCCAATCATGATAGCCTCAAAAACAATAAAATACCTAGGAACAAACCTAACCAAAGACATCAAAGATCTCTACAACAAAAATTTTAAACCACTGAAGAAGGAGAATGAAGAAGACATCAGAAGATGGAAAGACCTCCCATGCTCATGGATTGGTAAAATTAATATAGTAAAAATGTCCATTCTACACAAGTTAATAGACAGATTCAATGAAATCACAATTAAAATCCCCAAGACTTTCTTCACAGGCTTGGAAAAATATCCTTAAATTCATATGGAAAAACAAAAGACTCCAAATAGCCAAAACAACCCTGAGAGAAAAGAGTAACATAGGGGGGGATCTCTATACCAGATTTCAAACTATACTACAGGGCTATAGTCATAACAACAGCCTGGTAATGGTGCAAAAACAGACGTGTAGACCAATGGAACAAAACTGAAGATCCAAACTTGAGCACATTCAATTTCAGCCACCTCATATTTGACAAGGGGGCCAAAAAGACTCAATGGAAGACAGACAGCATCTTCAGCAAATGGTGTTGGCAAAACTGGGTCACCACTTGTAGAAGAATAAAATTAAACCCCTACCTCTCACCCTGTAAAAAAGTCAACTCAAAATGGATCAAAGACCTCAATGTTAAACCCATAACTCTGAAGGTAATAGAAGAAAAAGTTGGCAGCAACCTATAAGACATAGGTGTAGGAAAAGACTTTCTAAATCAGACAGCAGCTGCACAGGAAATAAGGTCTACAATTGACAAGTGGGATCTTATTAAACTCAAAAGCTTCTGTACAGCAAAAGAAACAATCAGGGAAGTGAAAACCCACAGAGTGGGAGGAAACCTTCACTGCTGAAACATCTGTCAGAGCATTAACTTCCATAATATATAAACTACTCAAAAAACAAAGAAGACAACAAATGACTCCCTCAAATGGTGGAGTAAAGAGCTGAACAGAGACTTCATAAATGACGAAATAGAGATGACCAAGAAACAACTTTAAAAGTGTTCAACATCACTAATAATTAAGGAAATGCAAACAAAAACCACTTTAAGATATCATCTCACTCTGATAAGGTTGGCTAAGATCAAGAAAACAAATGATACCAAATGTTGGAGAGGTTGTGGGGAAAGGGGAACAGTCATCCACTGAGGGTGGGAAGGCAAACTCTTTCAACCACTATGGAAAGCAGTGTGGGGAACCCTTAAAAGACTCCAAATGAGCCTACCACCTGACCCAGTCATAACACTCCTGGGCATATATCCACAAGATGCATCCTTCCACAGATATATATGCACAGCCATCTTCACTGCAGCTCTCTTCACAATAGCAAAGAACTAGAACCAACCCAAGTGCTCCTCAGCCAAGGAGTGGGTAGATAATATGTGATACATCTACACAGTGGAATTCTATGAAGCAGTAAAGAAAGATGATATCATGAAATTTGCAGGTAAATTGATGGACTAGAGGATATTATGTTAAGTGACGTTACTTAGTCCCAGAAAAACAAAAGATGAATGGTATCCCTCATCTGTGGATGCTAGCACCAAGTACCTAGTTGTAAGACAAACTAAGCAATGTTAATGTTATTTTCCTCATGATCTGAAAATAACTGTGCTCTTATATTGTGAATCCCTAGACAGGTTTTAGAATTAACCTACCACTTATTTTCAGACTTTGGATTTTTGGTATATGATGGTGGGTATGTATCCATATTTTAGAGTAATATAAAATTGAAATTAAAAATGTGAATCAAGAGATGTGATATGGAAATAACACACAGTTTGTTTTCAGACAACATAATTTTAGTATAGGTGCAATGTATCAGGCTGGTGTAACTTAGCCTTTCTGGGCGCTTAATGACCATACTTAATGCCCATACCAATTTGGCCAAGGGACCTAAGGGATAACTTTGTTCCTTGCCCTCAGAAGTCAACTAAGTCCCAGGGGATTATGTATGGGGGCATCTCTTGAAATGTCCTGCAAATGTGAGTCACCAGTCTTCCTGCGTAGGGAGGTCTTGGAGATCCACTAATGGGACTTCAGCCAGTGTCCAGTATATAAAGAGGACAATCTGCTCATGCTTCAAAAAGGGAAACCTCGTCTAGCAAGACCTGACTTTGTCCTCGAGTGGATGGAACTGGTAAATAAAAAACTGAAAGGAGCTAGGGATTCCCTCCCCTCCGACACACACACACAAAATCAATGACTTCTGAGAACCAGATCCTCAACTGACATTTAGAAAACAAAACTTTGGTTAATGTGGGCTAACTGTGTGGCCTTAAGCATCCAAAAGGAAAGTATATCCAGAAATAAATAATCAGTAAGGCCTGAGAAATTGTACTTCATATATAAAATTCAAGATCTTAGTAAAAATACAAAAAACAAACAAACAAACAAACAACAACAAAAAAAAACTAAAAGAGACCACTGTTGTTTTGCCTGTATTCAATTCTTACTGGCATGTATGGCAGAGTGCATGAACTCAGATGAGGTGGGGGCATGGAAAGGTAAATGACTCTAAATTGGATTGAGAAATGATGTATGAAAAATTTTAATAACAATAAAAATATATTAAAAATAAAATAAAAAACAGTTAGTGATATTGGGAAAAAATGAAAGGAAAGTAAGGGGAGAAGAGAGGGAGGGGAGAGAAAGGAAGAGAAGGGGAAAGGAAGGAAGATGAGAGAAGAGGGGAAGAGAAAAGCAAGGGGAGGGAGAATGAAAGAAGGAAGGAGTTAGGAAGGAAGCTAGGAAGGAAGTTGTTAGAATAGAAGCAAAGAAGGAAGGAAGGAAATAAAACTTGAAAGATAGAAACTTCATAAATAATACAAAAGGAGGGGACACAGTTCTTCAGAGTGCACACCAATCTCTAAAGGCATCCCAATAATGTCAGAATTAATAAAACATTTAAAGCATTCTCTGTAATTCAAGTACAGAAAGGGAAATCAGTTAATGATTCTGCAAGAAGGAACAAGCAAAAACAATTACCATAATTTGGTATGTGGGGGAGAATCCAGAACATTCTTAACACTATCTAGATTGAATGGCTCATTCCCTGTGCTGCAGAGTGTAATTTTAACCTGTGGTAAAAATGTCAGTCACTACCTCCGAATCAGGGCTTTAATTTGGCAAGCTTTGCTACTGAGAGATTTTTTTCTTAAAGCCAAATAAAATAACATGCAAATTTTCATTAAGTTGCCTAATTCCATGAAATTTATTTGATTGAAATACTATACCCCAGTGTTTGAGTCTATAAGTCCTTTCTCTCAGAATGAACCCAGGGAGATCACAGTTGTAAGAATTCATTTCTCATATTTCTGTCTAGTTTTCAATCAACACATCCTTACGAAACAGAAGACAATCCACAATGTCTCCTGTTTGGGTTAAAGTCTATTATTTCTGTAGCATGAGCTCATCTTCTACAAAACCAAGTCCTTTTGGGAAGGATCGTATGTTGTTAAAAAAGTATATTGAGTATATTCTTAAATCATGTCATTCCTTTAGAAAATTAACGTGTGTGTGTGTGTGTGTGTGTGTGTGTGTGTGTGTGTGTGTGTGTGTACCATGAAATTCATTTAGGGAAAACGTTTCTTTCAATCTATCCCTGTCTGCAGAAAAAGACTGTTTCACGATTAGATTTCATTTATTGCATACTGTACGATATTATTGATAGAGTTCTTGAAATCTGTTTTGGAGGGCTATGTGTTGACACAACTCTCCCTTCTCTTAGTATGCAATCCCAGTACTCAAGAGGCTGAGTCAGAAGGATTGCCTTGATTTTAATGCTGACTGGAATAACAAGGGAGCTTACTGCCAGCCTAGTCTACACAATGAGACACTGTTCATCCCAAAACAATATATTTGAATAGACATGGGAGATGGTTTAGTTGGTCACAACTATGAAAACGGTTACTACGTGACACTGTATTGACTGGTCTCCAGAAAGCAACACTTTCCACCAACATCTCTTCAGCCTCATGTAAAACAAGTCTGCGGGCTGAAAAGACAGCTCAGTTGGTAAAATGCATGTCTTTCAAGCACAAACACCTGAGTGTGAGTACTGGAACCCATATTTTTAAAATTTTTTTTTTTTATTTCCGTACATGTATGAATGTATTGTGTGCATGCAAGTCTGTGCACCCGTGACGTGCAATGCCGCGGAGGTCAGAAGAGGGCATCGGACTCCCCTGGAACTGGAGTTCTCCTGGAATTGGAGTTTCAGACGGCTCTCGGCCGCCATGTGGGTGCTGGGGATCGAACCCGGGTCCTCTGCAAGAGCAGTTGGCGCTCTTAACCGCTAGGCCATCGCTCCAGCCCCATGGAACCCATATTTTTAGTAAACCATGTGTGGTGGCACAGATTTGGTATCCCAGCTCTGGGAAGGCAGAGGTGAGTAGACTACTTGAGCTCACTGGCTAAGCAGCATGGCCTACTTCATGAGTTTCAGGTTAATGAAACAGTGGGTCACAAAGAGAGGCAGCATTCCTGAGAACATTACTAGCATTTACACATGTGTACACATGTGAACGTACACCTGCACAGACACTAAGACACACAGATACACATGGACAGGAAAAGAGTGGCTCTTCTGACCATGCATATCGTGTTTCTTATCTAAAACTGTGTTGCTTAAAGTCCAACACACATTACCATCTGTAGGACTGGTTATAGAAAGCTTTATTTACAAAGTGTTTTAGACAAAATCTTTTCAAATAAAATAACTAGCAAGTTATGAGTTGCAAATATCCACTAATATAGGTAGTCCCAAGCATTTGTGATTGAAATAGCATTAGCATACATCCTATTTCCAAGAAATGTAATGGAAATTATGGGAGAAATAGGAATTCTATGGGTGGTATGGGGAAACTAAGTCACCCCCAAAATGGAAAAATGAAAACACTTATGAATAAATATGATTCTCTCCACTGGAAAGGGAAACTAATTTGATTCATGAAATAGGTCATATCCAAAGCATTATGGGGTTCGATGAAGTCTAAAAAAAAAAAAAATAGGGTCCTTTCCCTCAAGCAATTTATAATCAAATTTCATACTATTTCAGTTAAGAACTCTGAAGTACTGGGGCTATAGATATAGCTTAGTAGGTTAAGTGATTCCTGCAGAAGCCTTAGTACCTGAGTTTGATCCCCAGCACCCACTCAGGCATGGTTATAATCCCAGCACTGAAGAAGGGTTGATCTCCAAGGTAGGCTGTTGAGCTAGCCTAACATATTTGGGAGATTCCAGGCCAATGAGAGATTCTGTCTGAAACAAACAAGGTGGATGGTACCTGAGGATGTACAGCTGAAGGCTGATCTGTGTCATCTATAGGTATACATACATGGACACACAGATATACACACAGAGAGACACATGCACACACACACACACACACACACACACACAACGGTACACATACACAAACAATTACAAAGTAAGTTATTACTAAGTTACTCTCCAAATTCAAGCCCAGAACCAAGTAAATTGATATTCTACTTGTGGCAAATAACATAGAACGACTGACAAGGTATACAACTCTGTCCTCCATGTACCATTTCCTTAATGACCCCCAAAATATCTATCAATCAATCAATCAATCAATCCCAGAAAGCAATGGCAGTTTTCAATCTAAATAATCACAAGTCAAGGCTGTAATCTTTGGCCTAAGGCTCTTTTTTTTTTGGGGGGGGGGCCTAAAATGTCATCTGAAAAATCACTTCCTGGCTCATAGTGCAACCACAAACCTGGTCATAAGGTTCCTCCATAAGGACCTTCATTTTGCTTTCTTCCAAGTTTTCTTTTAAAATAATAAGATGCTGGGGCTGGAGAGATGGCTCAGCAGTTAAGAGTGCTGAATGCTCTTGCAGAGGACCCGGGTTCGATTCCTAGCACCCACATGGCAGCTAAGAACTATCTTTAAGCCAGGCATGACGGTGCTCACCTTTAATCGCAGCGATTGGGAGGCAGAGGCAGCCAGATCTCTGTGAGTTCAAGGCCAGCCTGGTCTACAGAGTGAGTTGCAGGACAGCTGGGGCTATAGGGAGACCCTGTCTCAAAAAGACAAAAAGAAATAAATAAGTAAATAAATAAGTAAATAAATAAATAAATAAATAAGAAAATAATAAGATGCTAACGGGGGCATAAGATGCTACTACTGGCTTACAGCAACTCTGGGATTTTTATTTTAGTATACTCAAGCAAAGAAAGATTACTTAGAAGTACAGACTCAAAGATAGAGTTCAAGATAACAAAGAACAAGATACATTCTAAAATACACGTTTTAGCCCTATGCAATAAAATAAGTGAAGAAAAGAGAGAGGACATCTACCACAGCTAAGGCTTGTGGTAGAAGGACCCGATTCAGCTGGACGTGGTGGGAGCACACCTTTAAGCCTAGCACTTAGGAGGCAAAGACAGGTGGATCTTTGTGAGTTCAAGGCCAGCCTGGTCTACAATGTGAGCTCCGGACAGCTGGGGCTACAGGGACACCCTGTCTTGAAAAGACCAAAAAAAAAAAAAAAAAAAAAAACCGCCAATCAATGTATTATTTGACATTTACTTATATTAATTGCTTTATAAACCTTGTTCAGCTCAGACACTGTTGGTTGTAAACTGCCAGATCCAGATGTTCACGAGGCTGTTGGCCTTCTGGCAGCCATGTAAAGCTGATAACCCCATGGCAAGACCTGTGCCTATGCTGATGGCACCATAACACACACCCATGAAGCTGATCCTCTCATCCTGGAAAAAACCCACAGCTGGTGAGTTGGTAACTCCACAGCCAGACCCAGCAAGGAATCTGTTGACTTCTGTGGCCCCATGTATGTATAAACCAGTGGCCAGGGGCTGTTAGCCTTTTCAATCACCGAATTGGTCATGGGATCACAGCCCCATGACCAGACAGGCATGAAAAGCTAGCTGAAAGATTAATAGTTTCCATGATTGATCTAGCTAAAGAAAATATACAATTGTAATACCTCAGAGATCTCTGCTAAGAGTAAAGATTGTAGGAATTCTCTTTATTATTGCAAGGCCATTGGCTTATATAGGGTTAGGACAGACAGCCTCCACATTGCATGACATCACCCCCAGGCCAATCCAGACCTCACATACATCATAACACATACCCCAGCTCATGGGGCATCCCCAGAGGCATGTGATTAGCTTGTATAAAACATGCGCGCAGCCTGGCATGGTGGTCATGCCTTTAATCTCACAGTGAGTTCCAGGCCGCTGGGCTACAGGGAGAACACTGGTCTGAAAGAACCAAAAAAAAAAAAACAAAACAAAAAAAAAACATAAAACAAAAAACAAAAAACATGTTGGTTGATTTGTTAGCTAACACAAGCCCATTCCCAGGCATGCCCACAAGACACCCTGCAATATATAAAACTAGCAGCATCAAAATGGCAATGGGAAGATGATTTGGTGGGCAAAGGAGCAAAGGACTGCTGTGTATAAGTGACAACCTGAGCTCTAGGCAGAAGAGAGGCATCCAACTTGAGCCTGATATATGTAATGGAGAAAGAGAGAAACCCTTGTCATGCGAAGGGAAAGCAATGACAGAGAATTTGAAGCTATCACAGACACAGACACACACACACACACACACACACAGACACACACACACACACACACACACACAATGTGGCACATGGGCACCTGTATTCATATGCATGAATTCACACAAATACACATGTACACACTGCCATGAACATGGACTAGCATGGGCTAAATCCAAAGGAATCCAGGACACAAATATTACAATGCAATCTAATCTTATTAATTCCCATGCAGGTTAATTCTGTAATTCTACTTCTGTCCTGTCCTAGCCTGTCTCCCCAAGGCTGCCCACCTACATGGCATTCTCTTAGCCTCTTGGAAGCAATGGAGGAGGTCCATATTAAGGAGTTCCATGAAGCCAGTTGATTGGCTGAAGCAGATCTCTCGCTCTGGGTGCTGGATCAGTCAAAGCACTGAGGCAGCTTCCGGGGGCCAGTGAAGCAACATCAGGGGCCAACAGGGTCACTGTGCAATTCAGGCAAACCAGTGTCACAGGGGCAGCATGTCTCGGTGTTCTCAGCTGAGAGGTTCACAGTGGCATCTCACAGCTGGTCCCCTGAGGAGGAATGAGAGCAGTGTCATTCATCACTTCACAGCTTAAGTAGCTGATAGGGCAGGGAGCAGTGAACTTTGTCCCAGATGCTAATATCAGGCTTGTGCCTCAGGGGTCCCCATTCATGACCAGGTGGTTATTTGCTATCTGAGTTCATGTCCAGGTCCTGGGCAGGCAGGGTCCGGCTTCTGGACCTTCTCTGGCAGCCTAATCAGCTGTGCACATTCAGCTTTGGGCTCTCTTGGGGATCCTTCCATTGCTGGGTTCAGGGCCCCTGCTGATGCTCTGGGCTGGTTATCTGAACAGCCTTGGGTTAGTGCAGTTTCTGACTAAACTAAATTAACTTTCCTATTCTCTAAAGTTACAGCATTTCAGATACACACATTTATTAATGTTATTATGCTCACACACACAAACATCTCACATGAAGAATGGAAACAAAGATATTTCTTAGGATGATATACAGGGACGAGGTGGCCGAGTGGTTAACGTGATGGACTGCTAATCCATTGTGCTCTGCACCCTTGGGTAAATCCCACCCTCGTTGGAGGTTTCTTAGTCCGACATGGTGATGCATGCCTTTAATCCCAGCAATTTAGAGGCAGAGGCAGGCAGATCTCTGAGTTCAAGGCCAGCCTGGTCTACATAGGGAGCTCCAGGCCAGCTGGGATTAAAGGGAGACCCTGTCTCAAAACGACCAAAAAAAAAAAGAGAGAGAGAATGATATACAATATTTCATACAAATGACCGGTACCCAATGCACACTCAGTGAACTGCATGGGTAACTACTGCTGTTGCTTTTATATAGGAATTGATTGCCCAATAATTGTGTGTACAATATACAAAAGCCTAATTTTCCTTTCACAGACAAGATTATGTCTACTCTATGTCTGAAATGTTATTGTTGGTTAAAGGGTCCTTTGCACATGCAAGTAAAATCAAAACCCATTGAGCTATAAAAATAAACTATACTAAAGATTTTATGCACCATGTTAATGGAAAAACTGGTAAGATGTTACAATCACTTGAAAGAGGAGTATAAAGAACATTTATTTATAGATTAGGAATATTGAACTTGAAGAACACAAAACTATTTTCCACAGTTTAGCAGGCAAGGCAATGAAAACTATTTGCAGTCGCTCAGTCAGAATTTGCTTAGAAATACTCGGAAATTATTGGGTATAATTTTGCCTCACAATTAGCATTCTATAAACTTAATAACTTTAAAGTTTGGTACCAATGTGTCAGAAGTTGACAATTCTAGGCAGTGTATTATTCTCCATTAACACATATTTTCCCTGATATCCTACCTAAAGTATACAAAAATAAAAATACATTTTAGGTAGATGGATATATTAATCAGTTTTCTCATTTCTGTGACAAAATTACCTGGCAAAAAGCAACTTACAGGACGAAAAGGGCCATGTATGCTGGCTCATGTTGTTAATCCTAGCTGTCAAGAAGCAGCAAGCAGGCAGATCTCTATGACATCAAGGACCTGGTCTATGTATGGATTTCCAGGGCAGTTAGGACTATAGAGAAACCTTGTCCCCTGCCCCACCCCTCAAAAAGAAGAAAAAAAAAAAAAGACTGGAAGACATTTTATTTATTTATTTATTTATTTATTTATTTATTTATTTACTTTTGGTCTTTTCGAGACTGGGTCTCCCTGTAGCCCCAGCTGACCTGGAACTCACTCTGTAGAGCAGGCTGGCCTTGAACTCACAAATATCCACCTGCCTCTGCCTCCCAAGTGCTAGGACTAAAGGCATGAGCCACCACACCCGGCAACATTTTATTTTTATTACAGTTGGAGTGGATACAGTCCATCATATTAAGAAGTCATGCAAGTGGACGCAATGGAGGTAGTGGACACAGTGGAAGCAGTGGAGGCAAGCTGGTAATGTTGCACCTACAGACAGGAAGTAGGAGACTAAACAGGATGGCCTCAAGGCCCATCCCCAGTGACTCACTTCCTCTCACAAATGTCTACCTCTCTAATGTTCCAGCACCTTCCCAAATAGCACCACCAGCTGAGAACCAAGTACTCAAACACATGAGCCTATTGGGGACATGTCATATTCAAATATGTTTGTTCATGAGGGCCATGCAACCTTATTGAACGTTCTGATATATCTCTTTACAATACAATGCACTCCAGGGCTGGCAGGATGGCTCAGTCCATAAGGGTGCTTGTCAACAAGCCCAGGGACAAAAGTTAAATCCCCAGAACCCACATAGTGGAAGGAGAGAAGCAATTCCTTTAAGTTGTCCTCTGATCGTCACAGGTACATGGGGACATAACACATTCAGAGAGAGAAATGTGTAAGGAGCTGCAGGCTTTAGCTTGCTTACGCTGAGCTTGCTTACAAGGAAGTTGACTCTGTGAATTGTCACCTCGAGCCTTTTTCCAAGAGCTGGGTGCGGACGTGCAGTAAAAGTCACCAGATACTCCAGCCCGATGTCTCAACTCAGTGATTTTGCAAAAACAGACCCTCCTCTGACGCCAGAGTAGCCCGATCAACTGATTACCTTGCTTTACACTCCCCCTATATGCGTTCCCGCCTTTTGCCAAATATATACTGCGGTCATAATTCAATAAATCAGACTTTGACAACCGCAAAGTCTTCTCTTTTCTCTCGCTCATCTCCACAGGTTTTGGGGTCTTCTCGGGTACCTGACGTTACATGACCCGTAGACAGGGTCATATTGGCCCAACGTAGGGGCTCGAGGTAAGAGACCCCTCTACCAGACAAGAACAGGAGGTCCAGGCCGGACAACTATAGAGAGGGCGTTTCGCCATCAGCAGAACCGGAAACCTCGAAAAAGAGAGGGTGCTCGCCATCAGAGGAGTGAGGAAAACCTCGGAATAAAGAGAGGGGCTTCGCCATCAGTGGAGCGTGGAAAACCTCGAGAAAGAGAGGATGTTTCGCCACCCACGGAACGCAAATCCTCGGGGAAAAAGGTAAGTGGTTCCTTGACTTTAAAGATGGGCAATTCGCTGTCTAAGGAGAGAGACAGCCTCCAGGGAGAGAAGAATCCGGGTTACAGACTCCCCTTCTTTACACCTATCCTTAAAACTAACAAACATTTCCTAAAGCTAAAGCAATCCAAGGGAATAATGAGCCTTATGTTCAATGTGTGGGGCTCGGGGTATGAGAGGTGACCTGAATGCCGCTCACATGGAAAGGGCCCAGGTCCAGGCCAAAAAAAAAAAAAAAAAAAAAAAAAAAAATTGGGTAAAGTTTTTTTGATATTCTTAGAGATCTCTGTCCATGAGTTATATTGGACGGCCCCTCCATTCATCCAAAAATATGGGACAAGGTGGGTAGGGAACTTATGCCCACCTTAAGGAAAAAGGAAATCTTCATTATATTAAGTTCAAATGATCTATGCAAGCGCTCTGTGGTGGTTAACATTTGTTCTCTCATGTGTCTGAGACTATGTGTGTTCTTCTGTGTTGTTTTCTGTTAAATGTGGCCACTTCAAAGTTTTTCATTTTATATTGTGCACATAAATCAAGCTTACTTTCGGCATGCCCCTTAAAATTTTTCAAGCCCTAATTTGAACCCGGGTTCTTAAGTTCCTACAAAAAATTCGAAACTGGTTTTCTAAAGGTTTTATTTTTTGGAGGTTCGTATTCATGAAGCGAAGCTCGTGGCAGTTTGTCGCAGCCAGATGCTCCCCCACACTGGGTTTGATTTCCAAATTAAACTGGTCTAAATCTACAGGTATTTAGCCAGGCATGGTGGCGCCGGCACGCCTTTAAATCCTAGCACTTGGGAGGCAGAGGCAGGCGGAATCTTTGTGAGTCAAGGCCATCCTGGTCTACAGAGTGAGCCTCAAGCGGGGCACGTTCGAGACCCTGTCCCCTCAAAAGACCAAAACAAAAAACAAAAAAAACAAAGCTGTTGTGTGAGTGTTGGTATTCCACATGTGTATTTGACTATTGGTAATTTTCCAATCCTATCTGGTCAGTGGGCGGGGCTTTAAGTGTGAGTGAGAGTTGTTTTTTTAAGTAAAAAGATTGCATCATCATATTGAAACCATAAAAAAAGTGGAGCAAGATAAATGTGTGTTTGTTTGAGGGGCTGGGGCCTGCTGTCCCTGCACTGGGAGGAGTTTGTGGATGTTTTCACACAGAAAGGGTATAAAAAAGATAAAAAAGGATTAACATGGGTGTCTGCTTTTACATACTGATTTAAAGAAAGAAAACACGCCTAGCTCCTGCGATCTCTGCTAAACCCCAACCCCAAACAAAAAACACGCAGGTTACCTTTGTGGTGATCTCAAGCAAAGGACCAGCGATAATCTGCTTCTTACAGGCTATTAAAATTTGCATCAGCAGTCCTGCCTTGGGAGGAGGTCTTTCGAGCTTGGGAACTTTGCTGACGCCCTCTGGCCAACCTTTCCCATCTTTGCTGGAGACGGAATTTTTCGAGTCTGGCCAATCCTGGCTCAGTGGGGTGGATTGCATGGCTTCCAAGGGGTGCATTTTAGGCTCTTGCCTCCAAGTAGTGAGGGAGAGCAGTCTGGGACAGTTTTTTTTGGGCTCTGTTATGTTTCTGAAAGAATTTTGAGCCTGTTTCTCCTCCCTCCCCTTCCCCCTCCGCATGGGAGGAAAGGGACCTCTCTAGGTCTATGCCCCCCTTGCTGATCAGGCTGGCATACTGTGTGGTGGGTTTAAGAAGGGTTGTTCTCAAAGAACTGGGTGGATTAGGTTCGTGAAGACTGTGCTTCATGTTTTGGTCTCACTGGCTGGGTGTGGTGGCACATGCGCTTTATCCTAGCACAGCCAGGGTCTTTGGGTGAAGAGAACATTACTATGAAATTTCTGAGTGATATTACACAAACTTAGAGTCATATTTTACCCTGATTTAGGTTTTCATCTCTAAGTTAGAGTTTTCATCAAGGTGCTAAGTTTTTGGGTTTAAACTAGTTTGAAATGACATTGTGTTCATGGAGCTGTTTATAAATGAATAGCTTGCATCTAATGCTAATGATTTACTTGATAAGTGTATCTGGGAAAGAGGGCCCCCATTAGTCCATTCAAGAGGCAGTTTTAAACTGATTTACAAGAGAACACTTCTATAATAGCTGGTTCCAATCTACAGCGGGAGAATGACCTCATCATTCTCTTATTTCTCTTTATTCTATTGGGGGGAGTTAAGAAAGTCTCCTGTATTAAAAACCTTTGCAGCACCTACAAGGTAAAGCGTCTTTAGGTTCATTAAAAATAGTTGTTAATAGTTGAATCCACAGAGGGGCCTGATGTCTGCATCAAACTGAGGCATTTCTTCCCTTCAATGCCCATAGGAGTCAATCCTTCTGCTGCACTTTCTGGTACAATCCTACTCACTGCAAAGCTGCATTTTCTTTCCAGCCATTAAGTTGGTGATACTCCGACCTGTTGGAACAATACAAATCTTTTCCCATAAGTTAGTTTTAAGATTTGAAAAATTGCAAGGTTTTTGACAAAAATTTTCATATCTATCTAGAGCCCCCTTTTTGCTTTAAGGTGTGTATATTTTGACCCAGGATCTCAAAAAACAGTTGTGTTAATACAAACCATACCTAGAGGGCAGAATCAAGGGACGATTTCATTCAATTTTGCACCCTGCTGTTTTCGTTACTGTATGGTGATTAACCCCCTTGGGAAACAAATTTCATTTTTGAGTTAAATCATCGTATAGGTGAAAGAGATTTGCTAACAAGGTGATACTATATGACGGCAAAATTATAGAGAACATTTGTTTAGACCAATCCCAAAGTAATTGTAATACAGATTTTAGTTAAAGCGAATGTGGACAAGAGCAATTTATATCACCAAATTTTTAACTAACTCGATGCATTACCGTTTTTAGCAGTCTTCAAACCAATGTTTGTCCCCATATGCCCATATTTACTTTTACTAAGTCCTAAAGCACCATGTATCTTGTAGACAGAGTCTGGGCAAAATTGGATACTTGTTGAACTCATGTCAATTAAACATGCACCAATCGAATATACACCCGTGTCCCTCTCCCACCCCTCCCACCCCTCCCGAGTCACTATTTCAGTCAGCCTTCTGATGCAATCTTTCTGTTGTTGTTCTATATATGAAACAAACAAATATTCAATTAAAAAGTTTTTAGAATATCTTCTCTTTTGAGCCTGGTGTTACATGTCTGAATTGAAGGCCCATCTAGGCTGACAAGCTGCTGAGTCATGTTACTAGAACCATTTGGGAATTCAGGCTACACAGGTTATAATGGAATGTTTCTCACGGAGACATATTGAGCAGTGTGTGTTAGAATTCTAGACATGGTCTTGTTCAGGGACAGGGAAATATCCCAGTCACTGTAGGCCTTAGCTTCAATGTCACAGCCACTTGCTTAGGGGATCTTCAATACAGCTTCTATGAAAAGAACTACAAGGCATGGCCCCTACCTTCTGATATGGAAATTTCTTCCCTTGTTTAGAAACCAAAACCTCTGTTCTAACATTATTGGCACAAAAGTGGAACCCGTGCTCTCTGATTTACTGAGCATTGAAAGCAAACTAAATGACTAACAACTCAAGAGGCCTTTGCAATATTTAACTAAGGTTAAAATAGACAAGGCCAGAAAGAATCCACCTTGTAAATTCTACTCACAGAGACTCCAAGGATTCAGATACTTAGCAACAGAAAACTCTGCCATGAAAGAAACCTTCCCACATGTTTTACGAAATTTGTCATATTTTTGAGATTGCATTTTAAATAAATTCTTACATCCAGAAGAAAAAGACCTTCTATAAACCGTGATTTTCTCTCTCTCTCTCTCTCTCTCTCTCTCTCTCTCTCTCTCTCTCTCCCCCCCCCTCTTGCTCAGTGCTAAGGATGGAACACATATCTCAACCATCCCGTCTGCTCTTTTCTCAGTAAGAGACAGTGTTTCTGTAAGTTACCCAGGTTGGCCTTGAGCTCCCACGGTTTGCAAACTAGTATCAAACTTCCCTTGATCCTCCTTCCTCAGCCTCCGAAGTAGTTGGGATTACAAGCCAGTTCAGACTAAAGTAAAGAAGCTACCAAAATTCAAATTGCTGAACCATAAATTTTATTGGGGTTGCTTGCAGAACAGAAATGACTCAGCAAAAGTCGTGTCACCAAAGCCCACCCAGCATAAGGGACTTCTCCCAAAAGAGGGAATATCCTTTCCAAGCACCTCAGGGGTCTCGGCTGGTCCAAGCATCTCTCAGAACTCCTTAGACTTTATGTAGGCTTGGGGAGGGAGGATCCTAGGTCACCTGGTGAATTTCAGGGATTTCTTGAACCTCTTGAGTTTATTTCCTGAGCTTAAGGAGCTTCTATGAGCTTTCCTGGTGGGTGGGCTCCCCTGGCCAGAGTGTTGACAGGCCCCAGTGGATTGACTCAGATAAGAAAGAGACAATGGTTTATGATGTTTGGGTAGTTTAGAATGTCAAATGTCTCTACCCAGGAACAGAAGGAGAATTTAGATTCTCTTCCTTTGACCTGGAGTTAGTAACTTTTTCTTAATGAGATTCTACAAAGCCCAGACTCCTCCCCATGCTTTTCTACATCCTTTTAACAGCCTAAGGAGGGGCACAGCTATTGTTTACCTTTATAGTGTTACCAAGGAAACAGGAAATGGAGCAGAAAGTCAACTATGAGAATCGGTTTAAATCAATGGCCTCCAAGGCTGTTAATCACTGTAACTAGGAATTTAGAACGCGGTGTGGATCTTAATCATGGAAGAGCATGGAGGAAGCTTTGTGCAAAAACGATGAAGACCTTTAGACCTAGAATAAGTAATATACACATCGACCACAGTAAAAATCATCTGTAAACTGGAGCATATTTGTTCTTGTTAAACGAGTGACTAATAGAAGTTTGGCACATCAAACAACATTCTTGCAGGTTTAGAGTAAATTTTTTACAGTGCCTCAACTGTGATACTGACTAATTTAACCCAAATAGAAATGGGCTGACTTTGGAAAGTGGCTTCTTTTATGGGGTCTGCTGATTAGAATGACAACTGTTTAGATCTGTCTTTCCCACACATAAGAAAAGATTCCTCACTAATCTATCATTTTGAGCTAGAAATGCAGTTGCTGGAAATTAATTAAAATTGCAAAGGACAGACTTGTAAAACCTGGGTGAGCTTCTCCCACGAAACCATTGCAGATAAAAATAAAATTGATAAATACACTGCTACCACTTTGGAAAGAAAAGACAATGACATAAAAGTGTAACGGATGTTGGTTCCAAAGGCACAAAAGATACATGTAAGAAAGGAGATATCAGCGCTAAACGTGTATTAATGACAAAGGAGATTGTAAAACCTGTCTTGGTGGCACAGTCTTTTGTTTAAGAAACAGCTGTGTGGCTTTAAGAACCTGTGTTATGATGTTTGTGTGTGAGTGCTAAATGTGTGTGTAATAGTAATCTCTTATTAGCAAGGTTTTATTGGAAAATGTAGCAAAGTTAGTAGTGCCTAGCATTTCAGGCTCCTTCAGAGGCAGAATCTGGCATTTCCAGGTGTGAGGAATCATAAAATTCACGCGTCATGAGTCAGCTATGGAAATTGATGCTAGATCCTGGCAGAAAAACCGAGGGCACTCCTGATGGAAGACTTCACTGCAGAGGTTGACAACCCCAGCAGGCAGCTGATCCCTCCTGCTTCCTCCCTAGTGAGAGGTATTCTTAACATCACAATGGCTGCAGCTCTGAGCTTGGGGTGTATTTTGCCTGCTTCAGTTTCGCAGTGGGTTCAGATGGGCAGATGATAAAATTGTGGCTGAGCTGTTATTTATACAAAAAATGCTTTTGCCTTTTTTTATGTCTCTATGTGGTGTGCATCCGTGTGTGTGTGTGTGTGTGTGTGTGTAAGTCCTTGATTTTTCTCCACCATATTCACTAAGATAAAGTCTCTCAACTGTATTCAAAGCTCACAGTTACAGGCTTGTGTAGCTAGACAGCTTTCTCAGGGAGCCTGTGCACTGTTTCCCTGAGCAACAAGATTACAATTAAGCTTCTGTGCCTACCAGGCATTTATGTGGGGACTGGGGATACAAACCAATTCTCATCCTTGCCCCTTACGGACTTTATCTATTGGGTCACCTCCAATTTTCAGTTTTCAAACTCACATATTCATAACTGGAATGGTTTGTTAATTTGAATGTCCCATAAAATTAAGGAAAAAATATTGTTATTGTAGGTAGAAAAGCAGAGAAGGAGAATGGAGAGTCCAGTTAAAACCTTGGGACTGCTTAGCAATGCTGTTCCAATGATGCTGACTGTCACATCCCCAGCTCAACAGTTGCCACCACAGCCCTGAACTGTTGCAGCTGTCTTTCAAGACTTGTGTGCCATTTCGTTTTTGTCAACAAGACAAAAAACAGAGACGCGTGGGAGGAGGGAACCTTGGTTGAGTTATTTCTTCTATCAGATTGGAGGAGACATTGTAACCATGTCTGTGGTGTGTTTTCTTGATTGTCAATTGATATAGCAGGGCTTATCTCCCTGTGGGTACTACCATTAGCCTTAGGCAAGTGGGCCTGTGCTGTATAAGAAAGGGAGCTGTGCCAGCCAGAGGAAGCAAGCCAGTAAGCATCATTCCTCTGTGGCCTCTGCTTCAGTTCCTGCCTCTAGCTTCCTGCTTTGGCTGTCCTAAATGATACACTATAACCTGTATTTCAAATAAACCCTTTCTTCACCAAGTTGCTTATGGTCATGGGGTTCATCTCAGCAAACTAAGACAACCTGGTTTACTGCATTCCTGGTGCATGAAGATCTTCAGCAGACTGGACAGGCGAATAGGACATAAGAAGGAACAACAGTTAAAGTAGCTCAGAGATCTGAGACTTAATCTCAAAGCCAAGGCACTGCAGGGACAGGAAGCTTCAAGACTGGAGGCAAGACTGAAGGGTTCACAGGGCAAGGAGGAGAAAGGAGGAAGTGTTAGGGTCAGGGGCTGTGTGAGATGCATTGGTTCCAGAAGGGTTGGAGTTTTCATGCTTCTTACACAGGATCATTTCTCTAGATGACCACTAGATGTGTAGGTGTTACTGTGGACCATGAGAGCTGTGTTTTATAAACCCTGTAATTTCTCAGTTTTCACAGGATGTGGCAGAGCTGAAAGAGGTATTTAAAAAGTGGGAAAAGAATGATGCAAGGGTCCAAAGAAGGAAGACTAGGATGGTTTTTACTCTTTCTACCATATTAATTTATTCATTTATTTGAAATAGTATGGGAGTCTCCCCTTAACCTTGAGTTCAGTTTCCTTAATTTCATTTACCTGTGCTCCACCATGCCTAAAATCTTATTTGAAAAATTCCGGAAATAAAAAAAAAAAATAAAAAACCTCATCAGCTTTAAATTGCACACTATCCGGGGCAGCATGAGAATTCTGAGTCCCCTGCTGGGTCCCAGATCTACATGCAACATTATTCGTACAGAATGTGTGTGATGTATACTCACCCATTAGTCACCCCACTACTGACTCCACTGTGGTGCTACTGTAAGGTTATATCTACATCGTGGTCATTTTACATTTAGACAATGCAAAACATACTTAAGAAGCAAATTAGGCTATAACAATAAAGCCAGGAGGTGCTACTTTTTTTTTTTTAAAAAAAAAATTTTTTTTTTTATTTATTTTTTTTTGTGAGCTATTGTTTTTTTTTGATGCTTTGTGCATTTATACATCCATTTTCCCAATTCAGTTCAGGGCATATATCCCCTTCCCTTCCCCCCCACCCCACCCCTACCAACCCAGATCATGCATTCTGCCATAATTTCCTGTATCTTTCTTTCTTTTGTTTTGTTTTGATTTCATTATTTTTTAATTGTTTTTATGCTGCTTTGGCATTTCATACATTTTTCCAATTCAGTTCAGGCTTATTCCCTTTCCCTCCCCCCCACCCCCCCCCCATCCCAGATCATGCATTCTGCCATAACTGTCCTGCATCTTTCTCTCAGTTATTTTTTTTCATTTTTAGCTATAAGTGATAATCCATGAGTACAAGCATCCTTCATGCAAACCTATCTGCAGGCTGTTGTGCCCAAAACCTACAGCCCACCATCCAGTGGGGGGTGACAGGTTGTTGTATCAATCAAGTTGATCAAATGAGTCCAACTACATTGCTGTAGTTTCACCATTTACCCAATCGCAGCCCTTACATTCTACCACGCCCCCTTTCCGCAAGTTGTCCCTGCTTAGAAAGGGCAAAGGTGGATGAGAGGTAAAACAGTCACCTCTCTCTGGAGCTGTTGACTTGACTCTGGTCAATTCGTGCTGTTTCCTTTCATGGGCTGACAGTTTGTCCAGGAATAAACCTTTCGATCCTACTAATGAAGAACAGCAATTAGATATATAGGGTATTTAAGCAGCACTAATGTTATGGTGTAGTTACTTTAGCATAGACACATGTTTGGATATGTAATCCACGAATTACAATTTTCCCCCCTGTTAAATATGACAGAGGTCTTACTGTGGCTTTATAACATCTCCTAACTCTGTAGGGTGTAAGCTGTGTGGCATCAGCCAGGAGTTATTTCTCCAAAGGGCTAGCCAATAGCCAATTAGATTTGGGATATACAGGCACATGGCTGCCTCTGCTGCACAGTATTTCCAGGCAGGTGAGGTGTAGCTGGTGCTGACGGTGGAGTCTTGCTTGACTCAGGGAGACCCATATTTGCTTTATTGGTTTAGTGGCCTTTGGTAACACTCTCTGGCATTCCAGAGGCCATCTGTACACTTGCATGTGTAGTCTCAATACATCCCTCCCATGTTAACGTCAGGTCTTCGGCAGCAGGGTCTTATTGACTCTCCTCCTGTAGGTATCCCAACTTAGAGGCAAGGAGCCCTTACCTTTTGTGGGGCCTTGGATCCCCTGGCCAACATCCACCTGGTAGAACAATCCATTGCTGATGTCAGATCCCCTTGGAGGAGACCCAAGGAACAGAGCTTAGACGATTTCATTATTTTTTAACAATAAGTGATAATTGTGAGTACAAGCATCCTTCATTCTTTTAAGTGGAAAGGTGAAAGGTCTTGATTAAATTAATTATGTATTAATGAGGCATTCAAACAAAGAGGAATGACACTAAGGTTATGATTGTTCTTGGAGCAGACATTGAATCAGTCTCCCTGTTGTATGGATCCTACAAGAGAAAGCCCAAAAGACCGAACCATGATCTACTCACCATTATACGCTAATACTAAAGCTCTACAAAGTGTCAATTTAGATGGAGGATGCAAGATTATTAGGAATAACTTGTGATGTTCTGAGATATGCTTCAAAGTAAGTAATGCCTTTTTTGCTGAGAAGGATGGGTGCACAGAGGTGTAATGGGAACAAGATTGGTCAGTAGGTAAGAAATGTGGAAATTAAGCTACTGGTGTGTATACGGTATACTTCATCCTCGTTTCAATGTTGTTTAATTGTTTATTTATTTATTTATTTATTTATTTATTTATTTATTATATATTTTTGGTCTTTTTGAGACAAGGTCTCCCTGTAGCTCCAGCTGTCCTGGAACTCACTCTGTAGAACAGGCTAGCAGTGAATTCATCGAGGTCAGCTTGCCTCTGCCTCCCCAGTGCTGGGATTAAAGGCATGCACTACTACATCTGTCTCAATGCTGTATATTCTAGATGCTTTCTTTTTCTTTAAAAGATATACAGAGGCTGGAAAGACACCTCAGGCAGTAAACTGCTTGTCTTACAAGAAGAATGACCGGAGTTCAATCCCCAGAATCCAGATAGATGATAGATAGATAGATAGATAGATAGATAGATAGATAGATAGAGGAAAATATGCTGGCAAAATTGCAAACTGTTTAAAAGTTCTTGCTGTGCAAGCCTGATAATCTGAGTTTTATCCTCAGATGCCTAGGGAAAGAAGAAAATGAACTTTTTCAAGCTGTCCTCTTACCTGTGGCATGCACACACACACGTGTAATAATTGATAACAATTTTTTTAAATTCTAAAAATTAAAAATGTAACAGGAAAAAAAAAAACCTTACTATTTTAACATTGGCATCGCTCTGGTTTTGGTTTTGATTTTTGGAGACAGGATCTCTCTGTAGTCTCAACTGGTCCGAAACTTACTGTGTAGACCAGGTTGGCTTGAATCTGATAGACACCCATGCACATCTGCCTCCAGAGTGGTATGATAAAGGCCTGTGCCATCACCCCCAGACCTAGTGGTGTGACTTTAATTAAATGTCGTTTAATACCCATCCAGGTTTTGGAGAAGGATCTACGTGGCCAGGTTTGGATTGATTTCACTCTGTATCCTAGATTTTCCTCAAAATTTCCATCCTTCTTCAGCCCCCTGCACAGAAAAAATTCATTTTTATACTACTACAGAAGTTTCAGTAGAAGACCATCCCAAAATTACATCCTATAGTTGCAAACATTTTCTTTTTGCCCCTAAATCCCAAACCGCATTGAAAATTATTGTCCATTTTCCTGTAAGTTTTAAGGAAACTTGCCTATGCTATATATGACTTGGTTGTTCTTCCCCTTCTAATTAAGTGCTCTGGTAGAAGCAACTTTAAAAGAAGGAAGGGTTTATTGTAGTTCACAATTCCAGGTTTGAGTCCATCTTGGTGAGGAAAGCAAGAGGACTAGAGCTAGAGGCAGTGGGTTACATTGTATCCATAGTCAAGAAGCAGTAAGAGACCACTGGTAGTGCTAGCCTCACTGCCTCCCTTGAATAGAGTCCAGGATCCCATCTCAAGGAATCATGCTACCCAGTGTGGAAAGATATTCCCACCTCAGTCAATGTAACCAATATAATCCCCCCACAGAAGAAGGAAGGTGTTTATATCCTTCATTGAGGTAACAATTGTGATTAACCATTACACCATTCATGGGTCTTTTCGAGGCAGGGTCTCCCTTTAGTCCCAGCTGGCCTGGAGCTCACTATTGTAGACCAGGCTGGCTTTGATCTCATCGGAATCCACCTGTGTCTGCCTCCCAAATGCTACATATTTTATTTCGTATATCATTTAAGAGGCCTAGAGAGATAGCTTACAGGATAAGAGCACTTATTGCATTTGCAAATGACCTGGGGTTCAGTTCCTAGCACCCACCTGGTTCCTAACTCTAGTTCCAGGGGATCTGATGCACTCTTCTGACCTCCATGGGCATTGTGTGACTCAGGTGCACTTACACACATCCAGGCAATACTCTCATACACATAAAATAAAATAAATAATAAAAATAATAAAATAAATAATAAAAATAATAAATATTTTTAAATTGTTTTAGAAATCATCCTTGTATTGCAAACCAGATCTGGTGAGATTTCTATCTCACTCCCAAATCACAGACCTAATTGGAAAAAAAAGGTTGAGTATTAAGCATATGCTCTCAGATTAGGGTGTATATATATATATATAATATAATATATATATATTATACAGAAAAAAAATACGAGGTTGTATATAAACCGGGTAGACATGAACAAAGCAGAAAATATATTCCAGGTCTACCTGATTCAACATCAATTGGATCAAAGAGTGGCATAATGGGAGAAAAAGGCTAAATCCCTGACAATTGCACACCTATAATTGTGACTGCTCATACTGATAAAGCATTATTTGTACAGCCAAAAAGTAGAAATATTAAAAAATGTATGTCATCAAATGAATGTATTCACAATTTTGCTTAATCACACACATCAGAGTGCTATATAGATGTGAAAAGGAATGGAACACAAACAATCAATGTGAATTAAACTTGAAAACGCTAGCTAGTTCTAAGAATCCAAATGCCTGAAACCCTGAAGGTGATAAAAGAAATAGTTGACAACAACCTACAAGGACATAGGTGTAGGAGGAGATTCTAAACCAGACAGCAGCTACATGCTCAACAGTTGACATATGGTACCTATAAAACTCAAAAGCTTCTGTACAGTGAAGAAACAATCAAGGAGGTGAAGAGAAAACCCACAGAGTGGGAAGAAATCTTACCAGTGACAATCTGACAGACAATGAACATCAAGAATATATAAACTACTCAAGAAAACAAAAAGAAAGAGGATAAATGACCTCACTTCAAAGATGGAGAAAGAACTTGAAAAGAATTTTTTCACCATTGAGGAATTAAAGATGGCTTGAGAAAAACATTTCTTAAAAGTATTTCTCATCGATCTGAGAACTCCGGAGACCAAGTGAGGCAAGTGAAGGTAAGTAGCAGCAGCTGGGTGCTTCGCAAGGATGATTGTTGATTAACTTAATATAGTTAATCCATTAATCCAGTTGTCTTTGGCTTAACTGGCTCTTGTGGCTGTGGGGCAGAGTTATCCTCCCAAGCGGTATAAAAGGTAGGGTTGTGTGACTTTTGAGATCTGAGATCTCCCGAGACCACCTGGGGCAAGCACAGGTGCTGGGGCACTGGCTAAAGAGACCACCCACAGCACCCCCCCAACCCCCGGCCGCCAACTGGGATTTACGAAGGCATCTGAAGGAGGCAAGGCAAGCAAAGCTTTCAAACAAGTGAAGTAGGATTTAGGACTTACATTGAATACAGGCAGGAGAAGTCCATATGCCAGGAACACGAAAAAGAGACAACATGAGAAAGGGGTAGGATAATCCCAAATAGAGCTCTACCAACCTATGGAAGATTTCTACAGTGAGATCCCCCTGGGATGACCGAACAGCAGATCTCAGATTACCACCAATATGGAACATATTTAAAGAACTTATCAAGATTTATAAAAGAAATCAAAGAACTAAGAAAAGAAGTGAAGAACTCAAAGGACCTAGAGAGAGGAGAAGATAAACTCTGAAGGAACTGGAAAAACACTGAAAAGATCCCCAGTTGAAAAAAGATAAGGAAACCAACCAGAGAACAAAGGAGCTACAGGAAGAGATTGAAGAAGCTCCAAAAAAGTAGAAATACTAAAGAAATCAGAAGAGGAAATTGATAAAGGAAATTCAAACATTCATCCAATTCAAAGGAAAGGAATGGAAAAAGCTCAGAAGCAGAATGCAGGAAGCAGAACATAAAATATCAGACTTGGAAGATAACACAGAACAACTAAAAACCTCAAGTAAAGAGTATGAAAAATTTAAAAATACACAAAAGTGGAACAACCAGGAACTGGTGGGACACTATGAAAAGATCAAACCTCTGCATCATAGGAAGAGAGGAAGGAGAAAAATCCGAAGAGAATGGTATTGATCAGATCTTCAACAGAAAATAGATGAAAACTTCCAAAACTAAAATAGGACAACCAACGCAAAATATAAGAGCACATAAACTACAAACAGACCAAGTTCAGAAAAAATTCTCCACCCACATCATAGTTAAAATTGTAGACACCCAAATACAAGACAAAATCCTTGAAGCCACAGAGAAAAACAAGTGACTATAGGGAAAAACTATCAGAATTACAACTAGACTCTTCAGTGCAAACCATGAAAAGCAAGAAGAACATGGAAAGCATTGCGTGTTAAGGAGCAATAGATGCCAACCCAGGTTACAATACCCACAAAATGTCAATTATAGTGAAGGAGAGAGAAAAACTCCCATGACATAAACAAATGAAACAATACATGTCCGGAAAAAACAAACCCTTCAGAGAATACTTGGAAGCAATTCAAAGACAGAAAAAGGATTAACCATCCCCAGACACCTAGAGAAAGGAAATCAATAAAAGCATAACTTTAGAAGTAGAAACCTAAACCCAAACCACAAATGGATAACAAGCAAAAGGAAGCAACACAAAACCTATCCTCTTATAACCATAAATGTTAATGGACTAAATTCTCCAAAATACATAGACTGGGAGATTGGATTAGGAAACAGAATCCAATGATAGTGCTGCTACAAGAAACACATCTTATCTTAAGGGCAGGTACCACCAAAGTGAAAGGATGGAAATAAAAATATTCCAAGCAAATGGTACCAAAAAAAAGCAGGTGTTGCTATTTTATAATTCAGCAAAATTAGACTCAAAGTTAAAAGAAATCAGAAGAGACAAAGAAGGCCAATACATTTTTATCAAAGGAACAATTTCCCAAAGAAGATTTCACAATATGAATATATATGCCCAAATTCTTGGTGCACCAAACTTTATAAGACAATTCTTCAGACCACAAGTCACACCACTAACCAATTACACCATAGTGTGGGACTTCAAATACCACTGGGTCCTTTGGATGAGGTCAACAGGACAAAAAAATAAAACAGAAGAGACATCTGAACTGAACAATATGATACACAAATGGGACCTCATAGACCTCTACCCAAATATTGTCCACCCTAATACCAGAGAAGACATTTTCTAACTCAGGCACCCCATGGAACATTCTCCAAAATTGACCACATACGGGGACAAAGAACCAAAACCTTCCACAAATACAAAAAATTGAAATAATTTTCATGCATTCTAAACAGACCACAGTGCAATAAAGTTCAACATCAACACTAGGATAACCCCTACAGCCTACAAGAACAAATGGAGAATAAAACAATACACTCTTGTATAATGAATGGGTAAAGGAACAGATAAAGAAAGAATAAAAGCATGTCCTGGAACTGAATGACAAGACAATACAACACAACAAAACCTAAATTGGGATACCTTAAAAGCAGTCCTAAGAGGGAAGTTTATAAGCCCTGAGTGCCTACATAGAAAACAGAAAGAGCAAAGTGAATGATCTAACACTACAAGCTAAAAGCACTTGAGAGGCAAAACAGATAACCCTAAATGCAACAGACAGGAAAAACAAAAAATCAGAGCAGAAATCAATGAAATAGGAAACAAAGAAAACAATACAAAAACCCAATAAATGAATCCAAAAAAGTTGGTTCTTGAAAGAACTAAACAAATAGACAGACCTACTAGCCCAGTTAAACAAAAGAAAGAAGGAACAACCCAAATCAATCAATCCGTGATGGAAAGGGAAAATATTCACAACAGACAAGAAAAAGATCCAGAAAAATCATACGGAATACTTCAAGAACCTATACTCTACCAAGTTTGAAAACCAGAAGAAATGGATGTATATTCTGAAATCCTGGGACTGACCAAAGCTCAACCAAGAAGAGATCCACAGGTTAAACAGACCCATAATACATGAAGAAATTGAAGATGTAGTAAGAAACCTCCCAACAACAACAACAATAAAAAAAGCCCAGGCCCAGATGGTTTCGTGGCAGAATTCTATAAAACATTTCAAAAAGACCTACAGCCATTATTACTGAAACTGATTAGAAGGATACAATCAGAGGATACAATCTCCCAAATTCCTTTTATGAAGCCAGCATCATTCTATTACCAAAACTATGCAAAGATACAACTAAATAGGAGAATTATAGACCCAATCTCCCTCATGAACACAGATTCCAAAATCCTAAACAGGTACTAGGCAAATCGCATACAGACCCACATCAAGAAGATGCATCCATAATGACCAAGTTGGATTCATACCAGAGATGCAGGCTGGTTCAACATACGAAATCAATAAACGTCATCAAAACACATAATGGAATGAAAGACAAAAACCACACATCATCTCAATTGATGCTGAAAAAAGCCTTTGACAAAATCCAGCATTCCCTTTCAGCTTAAAGTCCTAGAAGGAATTGGATTGGAGGATCATTCCTCGAATGTAATCAAAGCCATATACAGGGAAACCCACAGCCAATATCGATCCTTAAATGGGAAATGACAGAAACATTCGCTTCTAAAGGTTAGGAACTCGGCAAGGCTGTCCCCGTCACCACTCCTCTTCAAAATATGCGATAATACTTGTTAGATCAATAAGCCAAGAAAAGGAAACTAAAGGAAGCTACTAGGAAAGGAAGTCAAGCTATCCCTATTTGCTTATGAAATGATTGTTTACTTAAGGGATGCTAAAAACTCCACCAGAAAACTGCCTAGAAATGATTAACAGTTCTGCAAGTGCAGATAATAAAATGTATTAGTCACTTTTTCTGTTGCTGTGATAAAAAACACCATGACAAAGGAACTTATAAAAGGAAGAGGTTTATTTGAGCTTATTGATGGATGGTTCCAGGGAATTAGAGTCCATTGTGCTGGGAGCCGGCATAGGTGTCTGGAGTGGAGAAAATAAGGCTGAGGGAGGCTCACATCTCAAAAAGAGCACAGGAAACAGAGAGGGCAACTGCTAGACCACGAGGCTTGTAAAACTCAACTAAAGCGTGCCCCCAGTGACACACTTTTCCCCCAGCATGGCCACACCTTCTAAGACCTCCAAAAAGCAGCCGCGCGACCAACTGGAGTCAAATGTCGAATACTTACAGCCTATGGGGGACCACTCATTCAAACCACCACAAAATGATACCTAAAAAAACAAATTCAGTGACCTTTGCCTTACACCAAAAATAAGCACCTGGAGAAGGAATTCAGGAGACCTTCCCACAAACAATAGCCTCAAAAACATAAAAATACCTAGCAACAATCCTAACCAAAAGACACCAAAGATCTCTCGTACAACAAAAATTTTAAACCTTTTTTAAAAAAAAGAAAGGAAAAAAAATTTTTTTTAAACATCTGAAGAAGGAGATTTAAGACATCAGAAGATGAAAACCTCCCATGCTCATGGATTGGAAAAACATTGTAAAAATGTCCATTTAGGAAACTCTTTGTATAGATTTAATGCAATTCCAATCAAAAGTCCCCAAGAGTGTTCTCACAGGCTTGGAAAAAAACAAGTCCTTAAATTCATTTGCGAAAAACAAAAAGACACCGAATAGGTCAAACACCCTGATGAAAAGAGCAATACAAGGGGAATCTCTATACCAGACTGAAACTATACGTACAGGCTATAGTCATAAAAAACAGGCCTGGGTACTGGCACAAAAACAGACCTGGTTGACCAATTGGAACAAAACCGAAGTAACAAAGTCTGCAGCACATACAATATTGCATCCATTTATACTTTGACGTAAGGGGGCCAAGAAGCCACAATGGAGAAAAACCAGCATCTCAGCAAGTGGTGTTGCAAAAACTTTGATCACCATTTGTGGAAGAATGAAATTAAACCCCCATCTCTCACCCTGAACAAAAGTCAACTCCAGATGCATCAAAGACCTCAACGTGAAAACTCAAAACTCCTGATCTCTCACCTGAACAAAAGTCAACTCAGATGGTCCAAAGACCTCAACGTGAACCCAAAAAACTCTGAAGGGAACAGAAGAAAAATTTGGCAGCAGACTACAAGACATAGCATAGGAAAAAAGACTTCCTAAATCAGACAGCAGCGTGGGCAAGAATTAAGGTTCGACAAATTGACAAATGGGACCTCATTAAACTCAAAGTTCCTGTACAATCAAAAGAAACAATCGAAGAAGTTGAAGAGAAATCCCACAGAGTGGGCAAAAACCTTCACCACAGAAACACTGACAAAGCATTGATTCCAGAATATCAATAGATACTCCAAAAAACAAAGAAGAAAGAAAACAAATGATCCACTCATAGATGGAACAAAGAGTTGAACTGAGACTTCACAATTGGTGAATTAGAGATGGCTGAGAAACACCTTAGAAGTGTTCAACAGTCACTAGATCAATTAAGAAAATGCAAATCAAAACCATTTTTAAGATATCATCTTACTCCAATTAAAGACTGACTAGGAATTTCAAGAAACAAATGATACCAAGTGCTGGAGAGGTTGTGGGGAAAGGGCAACACTCATTCACTGCTGGTGGATTGTAAACTGGTACAAAGCCCACTAATGGAAAACAGTGTGGAGAACCCCTTTGGTAGACTTGGAATGAACTTGCCACCTGACCCAGCCATATCAATCCTAGGCATGTACCCTCAAGACTCACCCCACTGCAGAGATACTTGCATGGAGATATTTATTTCAGCTCTCTTCAAAATAGCAAGGAGCTGGAACAAACCCAAATGCTCCTCATCTGATGAATGTGTAGAGAAAATGTGGTACATCTACACAATTGAGTTCTATGCAGCAGTAAAGAAAGATGACATCATGAGTTTTGCAGGAATATGGCTGGAGCTAGAGGACATCATGCTGAGTGAAGAAACACAGTCCCAGAAAAACAAACGACGAATGGTATCCCTCATCTGTGAATGCTAGTGCCAATTACCTAGTTGTAAGTATTTCTTGTGCACAGCCCCTTAAGTTTTTGTCCAAAGAAGTTGGGAGTGATGCATATTGGAAACAACAACAACAGAAAGGACTACTGCATTGAAGAACTGACTGAAACAGTGAACTTCTGCTCAAAAGAGTCAACTTCCACATGGAGAATATTGAGAAAGACTGAGAAAGAGATGAAAAGCATGTTTTGCAGAATGCATGAGCTCTTGTGGGGTGGGGGAATGAGGGGGGACAAGGGGCTAGATTTGATAATAAATAAATAAATAAAAAAGTGTTCATCATTAATAATTAAGGAAATGCAAATTAAAACCACTCTCAGATATCATCTCACTCCAGTATGGCTAGCTAAGATCAAGAAAACAAAAGACAACAGATGCTGGAGGGGTTGTGGGGAAAGGGGAACACTTATCCACTGCTGGTGGGAATATAAACTTGTACAACCACTACGGAAAGTAGTGTGGAGAACTCTTAAAAGACTCAGAATGAGCTTACCACCTGACCCAATCATATCACTCCTGGGTTTATACCCCAAAGACTCATCCTTCCGCAAAGATATATGCACATCCATGTTTATTGCAGCTCTCTTCACAATAGCGAAGAGCTGGAACCAACACATATGACCCTCAACAGACGAGTGGATGACAAAATGTGGTACATCTACACAATGGAGTACTATTCAGCGGTAAAGAAGGATGGCATTATGAACTTTACTGGTAAATGGATGGAGTTCGAAGCCATTATGCTGAGTTAGGTGACACAGTCCCAGAAAGACAAACTGAGAATGGTTTCCCTCATTTGCAGATGCTAACACCAAATCCCCCATACAAAAGGCAAGCTGAATGACAGTATGGTTATATTTTTGTTTATCTGAAAGCAACTATGTTGTTGTAATGTGAATATCTCTCAATGGGCTCCATAATCCACCCACCAATTATTTTCGGACTCTTTAATTACTGTATATAGGTGGAGAGTATGTATCCATATTTTAGAATAATATGAAATTAACAGAGACAAAAAATGTCTTATAATATGATCCTGGTTTTATAGAATTATTGCTATTTCTTCTCTATGTGTGTATATAGAGATATCTGAAGGGTGTTCAGAGAATAATGAATGGTGGATATTTGGTAGTTGAAAAAAAAAAAGAAAAGAGCAGAGACTCAGAGGACAGGGACACTTATTTGGGGGTGCTGTCCTTCAGTCGTATGCACTGTGCTATGTAGCCTGCTCTGGGGGCAGTTTATAAACCTTTAGAAAGGCGAAGTTTGTAGAGAAGATCTGGTAGGGATCTATGATATTACAAAAATCAAAACCTGAAAATAAAAAAGATCCAAATAGTCTTCAAAAAAAAAAAAAAAAGATTTCAAATGCAAAGGACCAAAAACATTTCACAATACCATTTCTTTAGAATGACCAGGATAGGTAAAAAAAAAAATCCCTAGAGACACATACTAGATTAACTGTGCCAAGAAGTGGTTTCTTTAAGGAATGAGGGATGCAGAAAATGGGCTCTTTTTGAGTATATGCTGGACATCTTCAATGTCAACTTGGTACCTGGGAAGAGGAAACATCAGTTGAGGAAGTTGTTCTGTGGGCAAGTCTTATATAAAGGCATTTTCCTGAATGTTGAGAGATGTGTGAGGGCTCAGGCCCCTGTGGGCAGTGCTGCACCTGGACAGGGTGTTCTATATTGTGTACAAAAGAAAAGAACACTAAGCACAGGCCAGACAAGGGGACCACTAACCAGCATTCCTCTATGATCTGTGATTCAGTGTTTGTCTCCAAGCTCCTTCCTCCTCTTCCCTTGATGACAGACTGTGAGCAGGAACCCAAGATATATCTTTTTCCTCCCAAAGTTGGTTTCGGTCAGTTGTATCACAGCAATAGAAATATAATACAGTGGGATAGTGAAAATGTTTTCAAATACACTGTGGCAAAGTGTGGGGAAATGCATTTAGAGCCACAGAACCTACTTAAAAGGCAGCTATGTTGGAGCATGCTTCTTCTAATCCAAATGGTGGAAAAGAAGTATTCATGGATGTGAGAGACTGACTCTAAAAATAAAAGGCACTATGGGAGGATAGCCAGCATTTAACTGACACCTAATGACTTATATGTTATAGCCATAGATGAATGAGTCTCTCAGCTCTCACCAGAGATGCTTCCTTATGCAGCAGATGGTGACATCTGCTCAACATGCAAGAATAAGATGCTGCAGAAGGCTTATCACTGAACTGAACATTTATTTCAAACTTCTGCTTTCCAAGGCTCAGGGATCATTGTAAAAGAGGGAGAAAGAGGAAGACAGATGGAAAGACTATAAGAGCTACAGGAAGTGGATGACTATGGGAAGCAGAATCTTCCAGACAGCTGGCAAGTTACTCATCTGAACTGACAGCAAAGGTGACAGCATGCACAAGTCATACATAAGCTCAAGCCTGACAAAACCACACCATAGACATGGGGAAGTGTGTAAGAAATCCTATCCAAGAGTATGGAACTATTGGCAATCGGTGACTGCCAGGAGGGGGAGAGTCAGCTTGTTTTAAGGATGAGAGTTGTGGGAGGTTAAACTGAGGATGGACCCATTCTGAATGGCATTTAGGGACACAAATTTGACTCTTTCTCTCTCTCTCTCTCTCTCTCTCTCTCTCTCTCTCTCTCTCTCTCTCTCTCCTACTGAGGGTATGGGGTATTAAAGGGGCATTTATATAGATCTAAGTCTGGTCAAAATATATGCAATTCACAAAAATGCAATAAAAATGAGAAAAACAAAAACAAAGTGGGAACAGAAGATACAACTCAGTTGGTAAAATGTTAGTATATATACAACGAGGAGGACTTGAGATTGTATCTCATACAAAAACACAACAGAACATGCCACCACATGCTGTAATTATAGAGTAGCAGAGGCAGAGACACTGGTGTCCTAATGGCTTGATGGCCAGGCAGTCTAGCCAATGAGAGACCTTGTTTTCAGGGAAATAACTATGTCTCAAAGAATAAGATGGTGAATAATCAAGGAAGACAGCACATGGCAACCTCTGGCCTACACACACACACACACACACACACACACACACACACACACACACATGGATGCATTCACACACACACACACACACACACAAGAGCACACAGAAACCCACCATTGGCCAATGTGCAGAGAACAAGAGTACTTAACTCTGAGGAGGACGTCTCTTGCCAACCTCTGCCTACCAAGTCTCAGGGACCATTGGAGAAGAGCAGGTGGAAAGATTGTAACAAACCATAGGTGGTGGATGGCCACAAGGAAAGAGAGTCTTTCAGACAGCCAGTCAGTTCCTCATATGAACTCACAGCAATGGCAACAGCATGCATGTGCCCTATGAAGCTGAAAGCAGGTAAAATCCCAACCTAGACATGGTAAGGGAGGGAGAAATGCCACCCCAAAATAAGGATGATTGGCAAGTGATGGCTGCTCTGAGTCTGGAGATCCCTACACTGGCAAAGGAACAGCAAAGAATGCAATATGCAAGCAGGCGTTTATTGCGAGGCTGGCTAGCCAGGGTCAAGCTTCCTTCAAAGGGGTCGGGTTACATTTATACCTCCTTCAGCCCATTGTCCTGAGGCCCACGCTTTTTTTGGGCAAATCATTTTGTACCAGCACATACAATTGCAACCTATCAATTTAAACATGCCTTACCTATTATCCAATGAGCATAAAAATTAACATTGCATAATTCCTGCTCAAGTAATTCCTGTGCAAGCAGTGAAACCTTCCAACTGTCACGTAGATAACAGCTTTGAACATCTGATTGTGGGCAGGGTTAGCAAGCCATGAGTAAGCTATTTAGGGCTGTAATTGGAAACTTTCCTCCTGACGGCCTGGTTTCTCTCGGCACATCTATTGGGGTCTGTCCATACATTCCCCCCATTTTCTAGTTACAATGAGGATGCATCCTCATGCTGGAGTTTATCCTGGGGCAGGACTTGATACTGTTGTCTTAGGACTAGAAGTTGGACTGAGTTAATTCTGTCCTTTATGAACTCTACAAGCCGGTTTTGGATCCACGGACCGATTGTGACAATGAGTAAGAGAATAATTATAGGTCCAGCTAGGGCAGAGAGGAAGATTGTAAACCACGGAGATTGGTTAAACCAGGATTGGTACCAGCTCTCTTGAGCCTCTCTCTCTCGTTTTCATTCTTTTAATCCTTTTCTCAGTTTGGTCATGGAATCCCTCACAATCCCAGTGTGATCTGCATAAAAACAACACTCTTCACCCAGTGCTGCACAGAGCCCCTGGTTTTCTAGGAACATCAAGTCTAATCCCCTCCTGTTTTGGAGGAACACCTCAGCAAGTGAGGACAGAGATTTTTCTAGATGGCTAATGGATTTTTCTATTTGGTCTAGGTTTTCGTAGACCACAGCCCTCAGGGAAGATAGGCCAGAGTTCTGGGTGACTAGTGAAGTGATACCTGTCCCAGCTCCCACTAGTCCTATTCCGAACAGGGTTGCTATGGTCATCACGGTGATGGGCTCTCTCTTACTTCTCTATTGTCTGTTGGTCCCACTGGAACAATATTGTATGAGGTGCTCAGGGCGGTGGTAGATTATCCTGGGCACAATTACGATCATCAGGCAGAACTCTTGGGACAGATTTAACATGGACCTGGCCAAGTGTGGAGTTAATCCAGTACATGAGCACACCCACCGAGCACCCTGATCTGGTATTACCCATACAGAATTGTTCCAACCTGGTGTTGTTATAGTATGGGCATACAGCTTGCCTTTGTTTGAAGGGACATTTCCCACACAAAGTCCCATGCCCGTTACTTGAGTCATAGTCATCCCAATGCCAGGGCGAGGATCCCACCCGCCACGAGGAGCAGTGGTGTTGACCGTATAGGAACCGTTGGTCCCAACTGTCTCATAGAATGGGGGGGAGGCAGTAAAACATAGCCAACAAGCTATGGTCAGGTTTGGGGCAGTGTGGTTTAGAGCCATATATGTGGCCTGCATAATGTACTCAAGAGATCTACTGGGCATAGGGTGGATTGATGTGGTTACCTGGATTGTGGAGTTGGGAAGTGTGGATGCCTGGATTGTGGGGTTGGGAAATGTGGATGTCTGGACCTTTACTGGCTTCTGTGTCTGGGTTTTTATGGACCGTAAAGCCCTGGAGCATAATCTGCTGGGGATCCTTATTACAGGGTTTGGACCCATTGACTCAGATAAGGACTCCACTCTGAGTAGGATTTGAAAAATGAGGCCATGCCATGGTTGGGAGTACTGCATTAGGCCCCAATTGAGTCCACTAGTCCAGCGTTCATCTTATTTTCCCTTGTCGGTAAAGGTAATTTTTAACAGGGTCATGTGAGGACTGTGGTTTACTCCCCGGGAACTGCACTTTAAAGGGGCTGCGAACTCTACTCGAATCAGTTGATTAGTTACCTTCCATTTCCAGCATCTATCAGTGGAATCCACACAATTACACTCTGCACAGTAATAGGTGACCCCCCCCTTTTATTGCCTTCCTTTCTAGTTTTATAACCTGGGCACGTGAAGAACCCATTATGCCTCATTGTGGCCCAGGCCCTCATCACGTTGGCCCTTGGAATCCCCCATCTGTCCATGCATGTTCTAGAGAGAAATACAATTCTGGGAAGCACTGATGTAGTGCTGCTGCCTCACATACAGTGGTGTTGTATTCTTCATAATTTTCTCCACTCCAGATGACCCACGACTGCTTAAACAGCTGGTGAGGGTTGCGGTTGTCGGCAGATGAGACCACTCCAGATGGTAGGGTCAGAGTCATACAGAGAGTCAGTGTTACTGTTAACAAGCCGCGGAGGGTACAAGGGCCTGACTTCCAGGGTCTTGAACTAGTCGGAGTTTGAAAGGATTTGTTGGATGTTGTTGTACATTCCATTCTGGATGGCTTCCGGCCCATCTGATGTGGGAGGAGTGTATCCATGGCCCAATTCCGTTGACCTTAAGGGCAGTGGGGGTAACATGGAGAATGACATAGGGTCCCTTCCAACGGGGTTCTAAGGTGTTAGCACTATGTCTTTTTACCCAAAATGTTTCTCCTTCTTTATAATCATGGCCCAGGGTTCTTCCCTCCTTACTCTCATGAAATACCATGACCATGGGCCAGATTTGTTTATGAATCTTGGAGAGAGCAATGAGGGTTGAGTGATACTCTGGGACACCATCAGGTCTTGGGAGAACTCTTCTAATGATGGGGGGTGGAGCCCCATACATAATTTCAAACAAGGTTAGCCCCTTAACATAAGGAGTGTTTCTGGCCTGAAATACCATGAAGGGAAGGTGAGTCACCCAGTCCCTGCCAGTCTCAAAGCATAATTTGGATAAAGTCTCCTTCAAGGTCTTTTCATTCTTTCTACCTGCCCAGAGCTCTGGGGATTATATTCACAATGTAATTTCCAATCAGTCCCCAGCGCTTGAGCAAGCCCTTGCAAGACTCTGCTTACAAAAGCCCGCACATTATCCAACCCTATCTGTTCTGGGACCCCATATCTGGGAATCATTTCCTCTAAGAGTACTTTAATGACTGTTTTACTGGTTTCCCTCTTAGTTGGAAAAGCCTCCACCCAACCCGAAAATGAGCAAGTAGTGGTATCCATACCTCCCAGGTTTTACCTCAGTGAAGTCTATCTCCCAGCTCCTCCCAGGACTTCTTCCCACCTCCCTAGTACCTATATGGACCCTGCTCTGCTGGGCTGGTTTCATTTGGGCACACGCTCAGCATGCATCAGAGATCTGCTATAATCATCCCACTTGCTCTGGGAAAGTCAGTTGCACTGATGCAAATAGTTCAGAAGTTTTCCTGCTGCTCAGGTGGGTGGCCTTATGCAAATTTTGTGCTAGGAAAGAACCGAGACCACGTGGGAGAATAAGGACGCCCTCAGGGGTATATTGCCACTCCTTTGTCCTTCGATCTTCCCCCATTGGCCACCTTTTGCTCATCCACTGTAGATCTTCAGTTGAGTAGTTCGGTTGCAGAGGGAGTGAGGGGAGCTCCAGGTCCGGGAGCCGGAGGGACAGTGCAGTCAGGGGTGTCCCTTCCCAGGCTATCTGGTGGGCTTCCTCATCCATCCACTCTCCTGTTTCCTATTGCTTCAGTACCCATGCCCTTTTGATGCCCCGGGACTTGGATGACAGCCACCACTTTTGGCAGGTCTACTGCTTTTAACAATCGCTGTATCTCAGCGAGGATTTTAAGTTCTTTTCCATCCGCTGTTTGGAATCCCCGTTCCTGGTAGATGGCCCCGTGTACATGTAAGGTAGCGAATGCGTACCTGCTGTCTGTGTAGATGTTGATGTGTCGTCCCTGCGCCTGCTCCAGGGCTTCAGCCAGAGCTATTAACTCGGCCTTTTGTGCTGACATACCTGGGGCCAAGGCTCTACTCCACACCACATGCCCATCCTGATCCACTATGGCTGCCCTGGCTCTGTGCACTCCATTCTGAAGTAGCTGCTTCTGTCTGTGTACCAGCGGGTCAGGCAATTTTCCAGGGGGACGTCTCTCAAATCAGGGTGGACTTGGGTGGTGTTAGCCAGAATTTCCAGGCAGTCGTGAATCAGAGGCTTCTGTTCTGGCATAGGCAGTAAGCTTGCCGGGTTGAGGGTGGTGGGGCAGGCGAATGCCACTCAAGGGCTATCCAGCAGTAGGCCTTGACAGTGCGTGAGGCAGGCATTAGTCATCCACTTACCCGGGGGTTGCTTCAGTACTCCTTCAATGGGATGTGGGGTTATCACACATAACTGCTGTCCAAATGTCAGCTTGTCAGCCTCCTTTACCAGAAGAGCGACCAGGCCTATGATTCTCAAGCATGGGGGCCAACCCTTGGCTACTGCATCCAGGCATTTGGACAGGTATGCCACTGGGCGTTTCCATGGAATGAGCTTTTGGGTCAGCACTCCCTTGGCCACCCCCCTCTTCTCGTCCACATATAGATAGGATAAAAGGTTTTAGGGGGTCTGGGAGGGCCAGGGCCAGTGCCTGTAGGAGGGCCTCTCACAGTTTTTCAAAGGCTGTTTGTTGGCCCCCTTTCCATTCCCAAATTTTGGTCTCTTTGGTGGCCTCATATAGGGGTGAGCAATCTCTGCAAAATTAGGAATCCAGAGGTGGTAGTAGCCTACTGACCCTTGACACTCCCTAACTCCTCTCGGTGAAGTAGGAGTAGGCAAGTGGAGGATGGTTTTCTTCATAGCCTCGGTCAGCCATCTGGCCCCACCCTTCAGTTTGTACCCTAAGTAGGTCACCTGGGTTTGGCAGATCTGAGCCTTCTTTGCACTGGCCCAGTAACCTAAATCCCCTAGGAGTGTCAGTAAACAGCTTGTCATTCGCTGGCAACTGCCTCTGGATGGGGCTGCCAACAGTAGGTCATGCACGTACTGTAGCAGAGTCCCCTCTGGGTTGGCATTTCTAAAGGGCTCTAGATCCTGTCCCAAAATTTCATTGAACAGGGTTGGAGAGTTTTTAAACCCTTGGGGCAGTCTAGTCCATGTCAGTTGTTGACTTTTTCCTTCCTCTTGCCATTCAAAGGCGAATAAAGCCTGGCTCTCTGCCAAGGGAATACTGAAGAAGGCATCCCTCAGGTCCAGGGTCATATACCATTGGAGGGTAAGACTCAGGTGCCCCAAGAGGGTGTATGGGTTTGGCACCGTGGGGTGTATATCTTCCACGCATGCATTTACTTGCCTTAAATCTTGCACCAGGCAGTAGTCTTTCCCTCCTGGCTTTTGTACTGGCAGGAGAGGCGTGTTCCATGCCGAATGATGGGGCCTCAATCCCCCCTCCTGTAACAGCCTGTGGATATGCAGGAAGATGCCTTTCCAGGCCTCATCGGGCACTGGGTATTGTTTTATTCTGACTGGTCGAGCTGTGGCCTTCAGTTCCACAATTATTGGAGTGACGTGTTTAGCGAAACCAATGCCCATCAACTCAGCCCATGTGGAGGGGTATCTATCTATCTATCCAGTAGGTCATATTAGGGGGCACCTGTAGGTTCTCAGGCTTTCTGAATAATCTGTATTCATCATGGGTGGATAGGGTCAAGATATGTAATGGGGCTCCCTGTCCATCTGTGACCTGGATTCCCCCTGGTTCAAAATGTATTCTGGCTCTGACTTTGGTCAGGAGGTCTCTCCCCAACAGTGGCACTGGACTATCGGGGACTACCAGGAATGAGTGCATGACTTGGTGTCTTCTTAAGTCGACTTTATGACTGGTAGTCCATGAGTCGGCCTTCGACCCAGTTGCCCCCTGCACTATGCTTGTTTTGTCCTTTCTTAATTGACCATGATCCTGGGTAAGAACAGAATGCTGTGCCCCCATATCGACCATAAATCCCATGGGTTTCCCCTCCACGTACATCGTTACCCAGGACTCAGGGAGGGGATCCGAGTCCCATCTCCCTCAGTCATCTTCCCCTGTTACTAACACCTTAGCCCAGTCTCCCTCTCCCTTCTCCTCTCTATGGTAGGTCCTTCTTTCTTCTCTCAACCTGCCTCTTTCCCTCCCCTGCTCTGGACACTCGTTTTTCGTTTTTTTTTTTTTATTTTTTAATATTAAATTATTTTTACTAAAACAAAAAAAAAACAATTAAAATTTAATAGCAGTTGTAGCCTACCAAATTACACAATAAATTAATTTTTTTCAAGAGAGATAAACAGGCTCAAATTCCCCAAGAGCAGATGCAGAGGTGAGCGGGTGAGCGGGACGCTCTACATGGGTGGATGCTCTAACTTTGGCTCTGACTCTAATGCATCAGGCTTCATGACATACAGTAGAACTGGCTGTAACTCCAGTTCCAGGAATCCCATGCCCTCTTCTGGCTTCCTTGAGGCAATGCACATACGTACGTGGTGCATCTGTGTACATGCAAAGCACTCAGGCACATAACATAAAAATAAATAATCAAGACAATTTAAAAATAAAAACAAAAAGCCATCTTACAATGTAAAATCCATTCTTAGCTCCTGAGCTAAGAGAGGCAAGTGGTGGCCATGTTGGGCTGTCGGGGGGTGGTGGCCATGTTCCTCCTGTGAACTCAGGCACCCACCTCCCCCCAGAGCTTCATGTCTTTCCCATGTGGTGTGCTGATTGATGTGACCTGGCCAGAAAGCATAGAGACTGAGAGGACTGAGGATGGGCTCACACACAAACTCTTCTGGAAGCTCTTCTTCAAGTTCTGACACGACTCATCCTTGGCCCCATCTCCTGGCCTCTCACCCTCCCAACAGTGGTGTATGAAGTGACAAAACCAACAGAAAATGTGGATGGGAGGACACATTATCTTATGGCTTTTTGTCATGTGTTATTGGCACACACACACACACACACACACACACACACACACACACACACACCCCTACATTGATCTTTATGATGATGATGTTAGCTGGTCTATGTGATTGAATTGAAACTGTCTTTTTTTTCAGATTAAAAAAAGCCGGGCATGGTGGTACTTGCCTTTAATCCTAGCACTTGGGAGGCAGAGGCAGGCAGATCTTTGTGAGTTCAAAGCCAACCTGGTCTACAGAGTGAGTTCCAAGACAGCTGGGGCTACAGGTGGTGGTGGCGCCCACCGGTAGGATTTGCTGAAGGAGGCAGAGGCAGGAGGATCTGGAGTTCGAGGCCAGCCTGGGCGACACTCGTTTTTCTAATGTCCAAGCTTCTTGCAATAGACACACTGGTCCTCGCCCAATTGCTGGCGGTGAGCCCCTTCTTTCCGATCAGACAGAGGGGCTGTCTTCCCAGCCCCCGCCAAAATAATCCTTACCATTTCCTTTTGAGCTCGCCTGTTTTCCTTTGTCTGGTAATCTCTATCCTCCTTTCTTATTCTGTCCTCTCTCTCTTCCTTTGATTCCCGGGTGTTATATACCTTTTCTGCCACTTTCAGCTATGGTTATGGTCCCAATATTTTCTCTAGAATTGAGTTTTTTTCGTATGTCCGATGCGGATTGGCTTATGAAGGAGAAAAGAACTGTGGGGCGGTTAATCTCATTCTCGGGGTCTAGTGGAGTGTATTGCCTGTACGCGTCTTACAATTGTTCTAGGAAGATGGTTGGGCTTTTGGTTTCCCCTTGTATAATTGCTATTACTTTCCAGATAATTGGTCGACTGCCTGGCGGCTGCCTGGAGACCTGCTACTAGAGTCTGGCAGTAGACTTGGAGATGCTCCCTACCTGTGACGGTCCCATAGTCCCAGTCTGGTCTAGTTAATGGGAAGACTTCATCAATCAAGTTGGGGAGAGCCGTAGGGCAGCCGTCTTCTCCTGGCACATTCTTGCGGGCCTCCAAAACAATTCTCTCCCTTTCCTCGGTGCTGAAAAGGGTTCTTAAAAGTTGTTGGCATCTGACATCTCCTGAGCCCAGCGTAAGGAAGAGCGGGAGACAGGACTTCAGCTGCCAAACACTTCCATGGAGGAAAGTCAACATTCCTGGACCAGTGGTTTCACAGCCCATCACAGAAGTCCAGAGACCAGAGTGGGAAGCCACGAAAAGGCAGGCTCAGCGAGAGCGCGAGAACACTGCCAACTCCACTGGCTTGAGGAAAAGGCAGATTTTCCTTCAGAGGGAAAAGGATATGGAAAGTTCTCTCTATGATGGCTGGGCCATGTAAGAGCTACCAAGGCCCTGGGAACAAAGTGTATTTCCACATAGATCTGGAGAGATAGAAAGAGATATATGTGCATTGCATGCATATACATACAGAGATATGTAAATATGTATCACATATTTAAATATGCGGATTAGTAGATAAAATATAGATTAATTAATTAGAAAAATAAAATTTCTATGGTCTTAAATAGTTTGAAATTTAGCACAAGAAAGAAAATAAATAACCCAGTTATTTCATTGTTGAGAAGTAGAGACTTTGTTGTGTTTTTCTTGAATTTTTGGTATTCAGTTTCCAGTATCCCCCTTATGTAAAACAACTAAGAAATGTTTAGATACACAGTATATTAGCAGATATGTAGGCAAATATATAGATATATGAAGAAAATTTTGAATAGATAAGAATTGTATATTTCAAATACTTGCAAAAATTAAAATATTTACTGTAGTAATGTATTTTAGTTATTTCTTTGGTGATATCCTTTTTTGTTTTTCTTATTAGATATTCATAATTTAGCTTCAAAAAATCTAATATTTGTATATTATTTAAGTAATTAATAAAATTATATACTTACATTAAATAAAAAAGTTGTTGGCAATCATTCCAGGGAGGTGCATGAGTGAACATAATAGATTCTATCAGCCCTGTAAGACCTTTAGGGTCCTGTGAGAATGGAGGATTTTGTGACTTCCAATTATACAGATCACTAGAGGAAAAGGGGCTGATATTGTTGTCCTCTGAGACCTGCACCTGTGACAGCGCGCATCGGTAGGAGGGGAACTGTCTCAAGGGGGTCGGAGGTGGAGGAAACAGGGTCCACGCAGCCTGCGGTGCGGGGTCGGAGACGACGGGGCACATCTTCCAGGTCTGGAGGGTTAGGCCATCACTCTTTGGAGGAGTCTGGTACAGTCGGGGTGGGGGTCCTGGGAGTCAAGGATTGTGATCGGGGAGCATAAGGGGGAGGTCTCTCAACCTCCATCTCGAGATCATCGAGAAGGGAAGGTTGTGATTCTGGGAGGATGGGTTTCTGTGGAGGTAAAGGTTCAGGGCCCTGAGGAGGGGGTTATAGGGGCCTGGACTCCACTGAGATCTTTTGGGACTCAAGAGCCAGGACGGGAAGGGGTTTAGGAATGGAGCAAGACACTCAGGAGGCTCGTCAAGGAGAACTTCCCATATTCTGATATAAGGGATTTTGTCAGGATGCCCGCATTTTCCTGGTTGAGTTACAATCCCTTTGACCCATGCTATAATATCCCAGGAGAGGGATTTGGCTGGGGGCCGTCCTACTCCAAAGGCAGGCCACTCTGAGGAACAAAAAGTATCAAACTTACCTTTCTGATCACAAAGCCCATGTTTTGAGCTTTCTTTTGCACCTCTGAAAAATGACTTAGGAGCAAGTCTTTAGGAGTAGATACAGATTGACCCATAGTGGGAAAGATGAACAGCAGGAAACAAATACAAAGAATGCTGACAGCAAATGAAAACGAGACTCCTATCACACACCAGTCAGTAAGCCACTGAATCAGTCTCACAGTTCTGCACTCACTCGGACCGGTCCTTCTTTCACTCAGGTGCGCACCACATTCACCACCACTACCTGGGTGCTCCTAAATCTGCCCGAATGGCATCCACATGGTCTTGACTTCCAGTAGGGGGAATTCCTCCAACCCCTCGCCTAGCACCAGGTTGCCTGGAGAGAAGTTCCTCTCAAAACCAGGAGGTATAAAGAACCTCAAAACCAGGGAGGTATAAAAACCTCCTAGAAGGAGCCCCTCTCCTTCCCAGTCAGGGCGGCCATTACCCTGCCGTGGCTACCAGATACAGACCAGATACAGGACACCGATGCACGTTCCAGATGCAAGCCCGTTCCCTGTGTCCGTTTATGGGTGGGGTATCTTGCTGGGGCCTCCAAATGTTAAGTTCATTCGAACCCGAGTCCAGAGATCCCCACACCGACAAAGGAACAGCAAAGAATGCAATATGCAAGCAGGCGTTTATTGCGAGGCTGGCTAGCCAGGGTCAAGCCTCCTTCCCGACGCGGAGGTCATGGTAAGATAGGCAAGACCCTGAACAAAGGGTTCTGGTTACATTTATAGGTCCTTCAGGCAGTTGTCCTTAGGCCCGCACTTTTTTTGGGCCAATCATTTTGTACCAGCACATACAATTGCAACCTATCAATTTAAACATGCCTTACCTATTATCCAATGGGCTTAAAAATTAACATTGCATAATTCCTGCTCAAGTAATTCCTGTGCAAGCAGTGAAACCTTCCAACTGTCACGTGGATAACAGCTTTGAACATCTGCTTGTGGGCAGGGTTAAGCAATTCGGTTGAGCAAGCCATGAGTAAGCTATTTTGGGTTGTAATTGGAAACTTTCCTCCTGACGGCCTGGTTTCTCTTGGCACGTCCATTGGGGTCTGTCCTTACAGAAGGGACAGGGTTTCTCCAAGCTGTGGACAAATCAGAATCTAGAGGCAACAATATCCATATATATTTGTATATATATATATAGTATATTATATGATATAATATATATATATATATATTTATTTATAATATTCCTTACAGGTGGCTCACAACCACCAGTAAGGAATCTGAAGTCCTTTCTTGTCCTCTGTGACTACTGTACTCATGTGCAAATACCCATGTACAAATACATATATATACCTAATTAAAAATAAAATATTAAAAAAATAAAATATTAAAAAAAAACAAGGTTCACCACAGCTACTGGGACCTTCCTCATATGAATGTACAGCAATGGTGTCAGCATGCACAAGAAAAAACCCCAGCTCAGAATTGTGGAAAAGGGCAGCAGGCCCCAGTCTTAGCCATAGAACAGCTGGGCAGCTGATTACTGCTGGATGATCTGTAAAGCAGTGACTCTAGAGAGGCTGAGTAGACCCCAGTGGATGAACTTAAACTGAGAGATGTTTGGGACATTAACTTGACTCTCCATGCCTTTACATAAATAACCGAATGCATGAAATCCAGTGTGGGGCTATGGGAGGGTGCAAATGGGGAAAGGGCTGTAAGGATGAATAAGTTTTTGTGGATGAAACAAACAAAATTCATTTAAAAAGAAGGTTGACAGCACCTGAGAACTGCCCATTGCTGCCCTCTGGCTCCCACATACATGTGTGTACTTGTGTATGAAGGTGATACCCAATTTGGGTGGTCTTTCTACATCAATTAAGACAATCTGTGTCATAATTCAAGTGAGGTTCCTAATTCAGGTGATTCTAATTGTAGTAAATTGACATTAAATCAACAATCACATCAACAAAAATCTGGGGACACAAACTGGACTTGGCAGGCCTTAACCTACATGAGTGAATGCATGAAATACAGTGGCAGAGGAGGCTTATGGGGGTGAAGATAGGGGAGGAGGTCTAAATATGATCAAGATGTTTTGTATGAAATGCGCAAAAATTCAATAAAATATATATGAAAAATAGTAAAATATTTTTCAAAGCAAAAACTGGGGCTCAGGAGATAGATCAATGGTTGGGGCACTTGCTACTCTTGCAGGGGACCAAGGCTCACTTCACGGCATGCATATTGGATGGTGTGCTGGATAGCTTTAGTGTCAACTTGACACACCTGGGTTGAGGGAGCCTCAATTGAGGAGTTGGCTCCATTGGATTGGCCTGTGGCCACATCTGTGGAGTATTGTCTGATTGTTGAGCAGTGTGGGAGGGCTCAGCCCACAATGTGTGGTGCCACCCTGTGCAGGTTGCTGTGTATGGTATAGGAAGGCAGGCTGGGCATGAGCCAGGAGAGCAAGCCAGTGAACATCATTCCTCCATGGCCTGTGCTTCAGCTCCTGCCTCCAGGTTCCTGCCTTGAGTTATTGCCTTGGGCTCTCTAAGTGATGAACTGTGACCCAGTAGATGTAAGCTGAATAAACCCTTTCCTCCCCAAGTTGGTGTTGGTCAGAGTGTTTTGTCACACCAATGGAAGACAAACTAGAACAGATGGTTAGCCAGTACCTGTAACTCTGAAGTCAGAGGATGTGACCCTCTCTGCCTGGCCTCTTTGGGCACCCTCAGGCATGTGTGCAAAAATACAGACACCTGAGATATCCTGAGCCCAGCGGAAGGAAGAGCAGAAGACAGATGTCTCTGGCTTGATTGGCGTTTGTGGCCGTAGGGTCGGAGTTATCCTCCAAACTGGGATTAAAGGTGCAGTCTTTGGCTGGATTGGATTTTGTGGCTGTGGGGGCGGAGTTATCCTCCCAGCCAGAATTAAAGGTAGGCTTGTGTGACTCTTGAGATCTGAGATCTCCTGAGCCCAGTAGAAGGTACTGGGGTGTGGGCTGAAGAGCACCCCCCTGCCAACTGGGATTACGAAGAGGCATCTGAAGGAGGCAAGCAAAGCAAGCCTTCAACAGAGTGAAGAGGCATTTAGGACTCACATTGGAATACAGGCAAGGAGAAGCCCATATGCCAGGATCACGAAGAAGAGACAACACTAGAAAGGGGCAGGATAATCCCGTGCCAAGCTTTACCAACCCTATGGAAGACTCCTGCAGTGGAATCCCTCTGGGGATGCCCCAGGACACAGACATCAGAAACACAATTAGGAACATATTTAAAGAACTACAACATCATAAAGAATAAGTTAAAGAACTAAGAAAAGAGAATGAGGAACTCAAGAAGGACCTAGAGAGAGAGAATGACAAGCTCTGGAAGGAAGTAGAAACACTGAAAAGATCCCAGGCTGAAAAAGATAAAGAAACCAACCAGCAAACCAAAGAGCTACAAAAAGAGATCGAGAAACTCCAAAAAGAAGTAGAAATACTAAAGAAATCAGAAGAGGAAATGAAAAAGGAAAT
>VZQC01008534.1:2391904-2457556 GCA_009823505.1 Rhizomys pruinosus | reverse complement strand
CCATTATTACTGAAACTGTTTAGAAGGATACAAATCAGAGGGAATCTCTTCTCCCAATTCTTCTTATGAAGCCAGATTCACTCTTATTCCAAAACCGGCAAAGATCCAATTAAAAAGGAGAATTATTAGACCCATCCCCCTCATAACACAGATGCCAAATTCTAAACGGATACATGGCAATCACATACAACCCACAATCAAGATCATCCAATCACCAAGTCTTGATCAACCAGGATGGTCAGATGGTTCCTCATAGAAAACATAAAGATCCAATAAACATCTAAATGGAATCAATGAGACAATAAAAACCCGACCCTCCTCTCAATTGATGCTGAAAAAGCCTTGACAAAATCCAGCATCCCCTCATGCTTAAACGTCCAGAAGGAATTGATTGGAGGGATCATTCTCAATGTAATCAAAGCCATATACAGGGAAACCCACAGCCAAATCATCCTAAATGGGGAATGAGAAAATGCAAACATTGCCTTTTAAAGTAGGAGTTGGCAAGGCTGCCCCCTGTCACCACCGCTTCTTCAATATTTACTATTGACAACACTTGCTAGAGCAATAAGGCAAAGAAAAGGATATAAAGGAGTACTAATGGGAAGAGGAAGTCAATCTATCACTATGTTGCTGATGATTCATGATTGTTTATCTAAGGGATGCGAAAAAAAACTCCCACCAGAAAGCTACTGAGAAACGATTAACAGCTTCAGCAAATGGCAAGATAAAAATAATTACCTATAAAAAAAAAGCAATGACCTTTCATTACACACGAACCAACAATAGCAACTGAGAAAGGATTCAAAGAGGAACCTTCCCAACTCACCAATAGCCTGCAAAAAACAATAAAAATACTAGGAACAATAACCTATCCAAAGACACAAAGACCTCTACAACAAATTTTTTAAACCTTTAAAGAAGAAATGAAGAGACCATCAGAAGATGGAAAAACCTCCCATGGCTCATGGATTGGGAAAATTAAAACATTGTAAAAATGTCCATTTTTATCCGAAACGCTTTTATGATTTAACCAACCATTCCAGTCAACCAATCCCCAAGAGTCTTCTTTCAGGCTTGGAAACAAACATTCTAAAATTCATTTGGAAAAAAAAGACCCTGAATAGCCAAACACAACCTGAGTGGAAAAAGGCGCTACACAGAGGGGCATCTCTCATACCCGGACTTCCAACTCTACTATAGGGCTATAGTCTAAAAGACAGCCTGGTACTGGCACAAAAACAAGACCTGTTGACCAATGGAACAAAACTAGTAAGATCCAATTTGAGCAACAGGACAATTTACTTCAGCCATCTTTTATTTTGACAGGGGCCAAGGAAGCCAACAAATGGAGAAAAGACAAGCAATCGTCACAATTGGTACTGGCAAAATGGATCACCACTTGTAGAAGTAGAAATTAAACCCATACCTCTCACCCTGTCCAAAAGTGACTCCCGATGGATTAAAGACCTCAACATGGAAACCCCAAACTCTGAAGTGATAGAAAGAAAAAGTTGGCAGCAGACTACAAGACCATAGGCGTAGGAAAGACTCTTAAAATACAGACAGCAGCTCACAAGATTAAGGTCGGACAATGACAACATGGACCTCATTAAACTCAAAGCTTCTGTAACAATCAAAAGAAACATCAAGGAAGGAAGGGAGAAATCCCACAGAGTGGGGGAAACCTTCATAATATACATCTGACAAGAGCAACTAAGATCAGACAAAAACCAAAAAAAAAAAAAAAAAGGAAGACACCGAAACAATGACCCACTCACTAGATGGAGCAAAGAAACGAACGAGAAACTCACAGAGGAGGAATTAGAGATGTCTGAGAAAACAACCGCAAGAACTGTTTCAACATCACTAAATCATTAGGAAATCATATCAAAACCACTTTAAGATATCATCTTACTCCAATAGACTGGCTAGGATCAAGAAAACAAATGTACCAAGTGCTGGAAGGGTTGTAGGGAAAGGGACAACTCAGCCCACTGCACTGCGTGCAATGTAAACTGTCAGCCACTATGGAAAAAGCAGTGTGGAGCAACCCTTTGGAAGCACTTGGAATGCACTTGCCCACCCACCCAGCCATACTCACTCCTGGGCATGAACCATCAACACTTATGCCAACACAGAAGAACATGACGCCATGTTTATTGCAGAGCTCTCTTCACAATGAGCAAGGAGCTGGACCAACCTAAGGCCCCTCAACTGATGAGTGGATAGAGAAATAAATGTGGTACCTCTACACCAAATTGAGTTCTATTGGGCAGCAGTAAAGAAAGAACCGACATCACCACAGCTTTGCAGGAAATGGCTGGAGCTAGAGGCCACAGCTGAGTGAAGTAACACAGTCCCAGAAAAAACAACACGATGAATGGTATTCCTCATCTGGTGGATGCTAGTGCCAATTACACTATCCTAAGTATTTCTTGTGTAGGGCCCCTGGCTGTTGTCTACAAATCATTTGGCGTAATGCATATTGGAAACAGCAACACAACAGAAAGGATCGCAATCAACGACTTGACTGAAACGTGAACTTCGCTCAAACAGTCAACTCCTCATGGAGAATATTGAGAAAGACTAAGAGATAAAAGCAGTTTGACAAATGCATGAGCTCTGGCTGTAGGGGAGAATGGGAGGACAGGGTCTAGTATTTGTTATACAAAAATAAAAATAAATTTGCGCCTCTGAACAGAGACGTACTCCTTTTCACAGTTCTATTCATTAGTCAATTAAAAGGATTTTAACAGTTTTATCAGAGATTAAACCTCTATCAATTAGTTTGTCCAATTTACAGTTGGAGAACAACCCCATCCATCGTCATATTCTCCTTGTTCTGGGGGGGAGGCAAAAGTCTCTCATATCAAAAACCTTTGTGAACCTCGAAAGTAAGTTTCATCAGGACCCACTTAAATAGTTGTTTACACACAGTGAATTAATTCCATTTAACTCGGATGCATAACCTTTATTTAATTCAGATCCCTAAACCATGTTGTTTACAAACACATATTTACTTTTACGATCCTAAGTACCTAAAACACACCGTGGTATCACTGTAGACAAGTGTCTGGCAAAACTCGGCACTTGTTAGAACTCCTGTCATTGAAATATGCATTCATCGAATATAACCAGTGTCCCTCACACCCCCCCCCCTTCCCAATTCACCATTTCGGTCCATTTTCTGGTGCAGTCTTTCTGTTGTTGTTTTTTTACTTGCATCCCCTCTCCATGAGAAATGTTTATAGTCTAGGTTATTGGTACTAGCATCCACTAATGGAGGACACCATTTGTCGTTTGTTTTCTGGTGACTGTGTTCTTCACTTAACATAATGTCTCCAGCTCCATCCATTACCTGCAAAATTTCATGCTGTTGTCCCTCTTTCCGACTGCATAGCAACCCCATTGTATACATGTACCACATTTTTCTATCCGCACTACGTCAGTTGAGGGGCACCTGGCTGTTTCAGCTTCCACTTGGTGCTATTGTGAACAAGAGCTTCAGCACATAGACATAGTTGTGCATTATCTTTGCAGTAGATTGTCTTGTGTTATATCCAGGAGTGGTATGACTGGGTCAAAGGAAGGCTCGTTTGAGGTCCTTCCAAGGGGTTCTCCACATGGATTTCCACACAGTGGCTGTACAAGTTTTCATTCCCACAGCAATGGATGAGTGTTCCCCTTTTCGCACACCCCTCTCCAGCCACTTGGTAATCATTTGTGGTTCTTGATCCTAGCCAGCTCTTATGGAGTAAGGTAGAGTTCCTAAAGTGGTTTTAATTTTGCATTTCCTAATTGTCGAGATGCTGAAAACACTTCTTAGAGAATGTTATTCTGGCCATCTCTCTATGTTCCCTCCTGTGTGAAGTCTGTATTCAGATCTTGGCTCCATCTTTTGGAGGTTTCATTTTTTTCCTTCTCTGGCTCTTTGTTTTGTGAGTAGCTTGTATACTCTGGAGGATAATGCTTGGTCAGAGGTGTTGCAGTGAAGGTTTCCTCCCACTCTTTGGGTTTTCTCTTCACTTCCTTATTGTTTCTTTTGATGTAAGAAGCTTTGGAGTTTAAGGAGATTACTGCTTAGCCTCTCTCCTCTCCTCTACCCTGGTTCTTCTTTTCCAAATACACCCCTCCCCCATAGTCTCATATATTGTTTTTACTTGTATTTAATTTATGTTCTGACATTTTTATGAATTTTTTGTTGCATTATAAAAAAAAAACATTTTAATGCATATTTCAAGCTGCTTATACCCTTCCCTGCTGTCACACGCACATAGACCCCCATGGAAGTTGAACATATCTTCATTTATGTTAAGTGCTGATTTGTCAAGTTAGTGCCCTGGAGGTCCCTCAGTGCCAAGATCATACACTGAAGTCCAGTCAGTCATATCTCTCTTACAGTACTTTCCTTTTATGAAGACCTGTTCTTCCTACCCAGCAATAATCAGCTGCCAAAAAATTCTTCAACCAAGAAGAAAAAGAAAATGTGGGGCTGTTTTGCCCATTTCTTTCTCGTTCTATGCTGGGTTTTCTTTCTGCTTGAGCACGCATTGATCTTATGCATGCAGGACACCATTGCATAAAGTCATGTGAGCAGGTGTCTTCAGAAGCCGTGGGACTAAGTTATAATTTTAAAGGACAAATTATTTCTCAAAATTGTATTGATTTTCTGCATGTGACAAACTGAGGAATTGCATATGGACAGTAATTAAATAATTAAATTACAATAATTAAAAACAGAATATAGCACTGCAACAAGACTGTAATGAAAAAGTGCTGGATTGTTTAGAGACTATCAACAGATGGCTGCAGCAAACCCAACACTTCTATAAACCTCACTAAAAGCCTTAACTATGGGAAAGGGACTAATATGGAGGTAGAGGGTTGAAGATGTTGGAGAGGGACGTATGAAGATGGTGTGTGGGAGAGAGTAATCAAATTTCATTTTTATGTATATGTGTATGAATACTGTCAAATAAAAAGCTCGTCAATAAAATATATACAATAATGTTTAAAATTTAAAAAAAATAAAATAAAAGAATCTAAAAATAAATTTATAGTTGAAAAAAAAAAACAGGCATCAACAAATATGCAAAAGAAAAAGATTCAAGGCTGGAAGTCGCATGAGACTCTACTGCTGGATCCCACACAGCTATCTCCCTGCAATCTTGCCTCCTGAGTGCTAGCGATTAAAGTTGTGCACCACCACCTCAGGCAAAAATTTTATTTAAAATAAAAAGCTAAAAGAGGGCCTAGGAACATAGCTCAATATTTAAGAATCCTTGGTGTGGAAGCAGAAGGACAAAAATTCAAATCCCCAACAGTCATGTAAAAATTTAGCTGTGCATTTAGCTGTAATCCCAGCATCCTAGCACTGTGGGAGGCAGAGACAGACAGTCCTTGTGAGCTCAGATGAGAGACCCTGTCTCCAAAGAATAAGGTGAAGAGTGACAGAGGAGAATGCTTGTCCTGCTAAGTTTCCACATGTAAACACATGTATGTGCACCCAGACATACATGTGCAAACATCACAGACTCACAGATACACAGAGACAGAGACATATACAAACACAACACACACACACACACACACAACACACACACACACACACACACAAGGTATAACAGGGGATTTTGTTTGTTCTTATCAGAAAGACATGCTAAATGTTTGAGGTGGTGCAGATGCTGAGCACCCTGATGCAACACAATGCCCACAGTTCATCATTGACTTTTTTTTTTTGGAATTTTGTTTTATTAATTTTATTTATTTCTGTATGTGTATGAATGTACTGTCTGCATGCAGGTTTGTGCACTCGTGTCGTGCAATGCCGCGGAGGTCAGAAGCGGGTCTCGGATTCCCCTGGAACTGGAGTTCTCCTGGAATTGGAGTTTCAGACGGTTCTCAGCCGCCATGTGGGTGCTGGGGATCGAACCCGGGTCTTCTGTAAGAGCGGTCGGCGCTCTTAACCACTAGGCCATCTCTCCAGCCCCCCATCATTGACTTTTAAATAGTGCTCACAGTTTCTATGATCATTTGGCTATGTTCAATGATATCCCTGCACCATCCCCAAGCATTTAAGTGCTTCCCCAGTGCTGTGAAATTCATCGAGTGACCAGGAGAACATCACCTCATAATCTATGAAAACAATCCTGCCCTAGGACCCACAATGTTAGTTAAGGAATAATCAGTTTGACACTATTAGCTCACTCAAGGGCCTTGCTGTATACTGAGAAATCTCAGAAGAAGAAAAAAAAATGGCCTATTCAAGTTCAAGAATCAAGAACTAATCATCTCATCCACTTTTAATCCATTCCAAGGGCTGTGTTTCAAGAACTTGAATGCAGTTTGGTAATTTTGTAAGTTGTAGTGTGTGTGTGTGTGTGTGTGTGTGTGTGTGTGTGTGTGTGTGTGTGCATATAACACAGGTCAATCCATCATAGGCATTATCTTCCAACTACTTTCAACTTGAAGTCCCCAAGTAGACTAGGATAGCTGGCCAGCAAGCCCTGTGGAGCCATCTGTCTCCTCCTCCCCCAAGCTGTGATTACAAGCATGTACCACCATACCTAGCTTATTTATATGGGATCTGGGTGCTGAAGTTGGTTCCTCCTCTTTGCAAAGCAGACAGTTGACCAACTGAGCCATTCCCTGTAACACTCAGAGGCATATTTTTGAAAAATACTTTGGGATTGGTCAGAAGGGTCTGGTAAAGGCTTTTCTCAAGTTGAAAGAATTACATAGTCAACTTCAAGGTTTACAAAGTATCCATTTTCCTGGAATTGTTGAGTGGTAGTCCTGTAAGCTAGCATCAGCACCCTCATGAGTTAAACTTGGGTGATTATGTACATTCACTGAGATTGTCTCTCTAGAGCACAGCTGCTGGCTTAAGTCCTGTTCAGTGCAGGTGGTCAACACATACCTCCAGAACCTGCACGCTCAGTCCTGGGGAAAATCACAGTGGGTGCCAATTGCATGTGGGGACAGGAGAGACTGAAAGAGGAAGCACTCTATTGTAATAAAAGTGCAATAAATGGTTCTTTGAAGGACGTCCTTGAAAGCCTTATAAAGACATAACTTGACCACAAAGTGGGAAGCTTCAGGAGTTGCCCAGGGCTCTGGTCTGGTGTTAACCTTCTCTTTTTGCTATTTCTGTGGTTCTGTTTGTCTCTGAATTTAAAGTCCTTTCTGTCAGGATGGGGGGGGGGTTCCAATGAAATGAGCAACCTATACAGCCTGCAGCCTGAGGCATGCACACCTGCAACAGCTGCTCAGGGATGATGATAAAGACTCACTGGTATGAAATATAGATTTAGAGATGTCAGAAGAAAATAAATTGGGTTCACGTCTTATTTTGCTCTGCATCCAAATGTTCCCAAAGTCAAACTTCGTTTCTACTCTGAGACCCGAGGCAGAGACAGAGATGGCCAGCTGCTTCTAATACAAAAATTTGAACACAAACTCCCTCCAGCCTCTAGGGTCCCTGTTTGGCCTATGGTTCAAGGAAAATAAAATGCAGGGCTGAGACAGCTTGCTCTGAGGCAGTAATCACTTACACAGGAAAAATGAAATTGGCAAATTGCCCACAAAGGAATAAAATGTGTGAGAAATTCGGGAGGACTGTGGTGGGTTCCAATAGAACTCAGGCACAAAAGCCCGGGATTTCTGCATTTAAAGAGCCAGGAAATGCTGGCCAGGAAGTACTCTAGCCAATTACTGAACTCAGGGTCACTCAGAGATCATGTCTCAAAAAATAAGATGGGCAGAGGCAATGAAGAGATAAGAGTTAATTCCAGACTTCTACTCTGGACAAAGGTTAAGCATTCACTTTCCCCCAGGCTATAGTCCACCAGATGCATCCGGGGCATTGAGAAACAGGCCCGCCCGGTGGTATTCACTTTCCCCCAGGCTGAATTCCCCTAGAACTTGTTCCATTCCTGTCCCAAGACTGTGTCTAAAGATAGCCTTTGGTATGTGGGGGCAGGTGGGCTGACCTAACCATGAGCTGTAAGTCTGTAAAGGTCACACCAGGCAGCCAACAGAAAGACACCCTCTTGCAGTACTGTAACCTGCCCCACTCTAAGTGTATAAAAACTGTATGCAGAGACTGCTCAGGGTTCACCTCTCCCCTTTGTACAGGCGAACCCCGGCACAGCCTGCAGGAGGAATAAAGCTCTTGCTTTTGCATCAGTCTAGTCTCCTCAGCATCTCTCACTCTGGGGTCTCTCAAGGGTAAGGCTCAATTTGGTTCTTACAGCAGGCTGACGTCTGATAGTTCTAGGCCAGCATGGAGTCCTAGGACAGCCTAGAGTTCCACGCTAGGCAGGGTGACACTTTGTCTCAAGAACATAATAAATAATAATAATTAATAATAATAATAATAATAATAATAATGTGGCTCAGTGCTTAAGACTAGCTACTCTATCAGAGGACCTGGGTTCAATTCCCACCACCCACATGGTGGCTAACAACCATCAGTAACCCTAGTTCCAGGGGATCTGACTCCCTCTTCTGACCTCCATGGGCACTGTATGATATGGGTGCAATTACACACATGCAGGCATTAACACTCATTCACATAAAATAACATAAAATATAATAAAATATTTAAAGTAATAATAATGTGTAGAGAAATTGAGGATTATAACCAAGGTCAGACTTTGATTTTCACAAATGGACACATACATACACAAACACAAACACACACACACACACACACACACACACATAAACACACATACAAAATTGGATAAACTTCTAGCCCAGATTCTTATACTTTATTACATACATACATATGCATATGTATACACACATATAAATACATTATATATATATATATATATATATATGAGTGCAGATGGAGGATGTGCTCTAAATATAATCAAAATATGTTCTATAAAATTAGCAAAAATTTGAACAAAAAGTAGATAAATGAAGTTCACTGTCCAGGCTAGAAATAGAGGACACAGTACTCATTATATCCCATAAACACTTTCATAATTGGCTAGAGTTTGTCTGAATTCAACTAGAAACAGTTTGGGTTTCCCCTGTCCAAGTGCTTAGGACCAAGAGTCGTTGAGATATTTTGTTAAGATTTTTGGAATATTTTAATGTATATAATTAGATGAGTCTAAAATCTAAACATGAAATTAATTTATGTGTGCTATGCTCCATATTAACTTAGCCTGAAGGTAATTCTATGCAACTTTAAGAACAGTTTTGTGAATGAAACAAAAACTCATAGTGTAGAATTCTCCACTTTTGGTGTCTGTATGCACTCAAGTAGTTTCAGATTTTGAAGCATTTTACAGTCATGATTTCCAGATTTTGTATGTTCCAAATGCATAGCCAATACCAGCTTCTTTTGTAAGTGGAGAGTAAATATCAATATAGAATTATATAGGATGAGCATCCTAGTACCTTCACACACATGTATAGGTTTTGTGTGTGTTTGTATGTGTGTATGTGTGTATGTATGTGTGTATGTGTGTGTGTGCTTAAATGAATGTTGCTTCTTCCACATCAAGGTGTGTTATACTTTTGTAGGAAATGAACAGAACAAGAGATTTTCTCTAATTGAGTCACCCTTCCTGACAAACTCATGCTGAGTAAATCGATATTTATGGCATGAGGTATTTAATAGAGGATATGAAACTCAAGATAGAATAGTAATCATTAATTTTTTTTTAAAAAAGTCTGGGGATTGGCTCAGAAATCAAAAGCAAATAAGTACTGTTCTTGCAAAGGACCTGAGCTCAGGGCTTAGCACCCATGTTGGTTGCCCGCAACTGTCTGTAACACAAGCTGTAGGGTATCTAACACCCTCTTCTGTATACTGCAGGCAATGGTATATGTGTACACTTACACGCAAGGACACACACAAGGATACACATAATTAAAAGTAATAAAAACAAATCTTTTTAGAGGCAGGTTGAGGCAAGGTTTCCATGTTGCCATAGCTTGCCTGAAACTCACCATGTAGACCAGATTCACCTCCATTTCAGAGATCTGCCAGTCTCTGCTTTCACACTACTGGGGTTAAAGTCCTACAGGAACATGCCTGACCCACAGAAATATATCCTAAAATGAACACAAATAGCTTCTGCTGCTTCTAAGCAGCTCAGCTGGTCTGAGAGTCTTCTAGTTAGCTAGGCTTCTCTGACAGTGTCTCTTAGAGATGTTTACAGTTTATATAAGTTTGGGGAGGGCACAATGAACCTGGTCAGTTTCAGGCACTTCCTGAAGCTTTTGAGATTTTAATTCCTGTTCTTAAGCAAGTTGCTGCAGGCTTTCCTCCAAGATGGATGATTTTATCTCAGAGAAAATTGCTACATAATGATACTAACTCAAAACATAGATAGACCAGAAACCCTAGCAGAAAATCACAGAAGGTGATGAGTTCGAAAACATTATGTTTTCAAGGGTAGGTTATATTATTTTTGTATATGAAAATTGGATTATCATAAACTGCCTTTCATATGTAGTAACTTTGGCCAGATTGATCAGAGATTAAAAATAACTATGTGCAATGCCTTTAATCATAGGACTTGGGAATCAGAGGCAAGTGGATCTCTGTGAGTTCAAGGCCAGCCTGATCTACATAGTGAGTTCCAGGACATCTGCAGCTACATGGAGACCTTGTCTCAAAAAGACCAATAAATAAATAAATAAATAAATAAATAAATAAATAAATAAAATATAAATAACTGTGCATAATCTTAGTCTGTAACAATATAAAACTGTCCTATGGGAAATAATGGAAATTCTATGGGCCTCAGCGCACAACCAATTGCCTAGTTCATTTATAGAAAGATAGTTATTCTCTTAGATGTTTATTCTTGTTTTTCCTTCTTCACCTTTGAGCATAGTCTTAGAGATGGAAAAGGGAGGTTAAAATTTAGAAGAACATTAAAATCCTAATACCATTAGTGTATTATACAGTGCTCCATTAATGAAAGAGAGGTTTTCCTCATTAGGTTCATTAAACTACTTCTGAAACTTAGGGAAAAGTTTGCTATTATATTTGGACTGCTCATTATTGCCAATTATTTTACATTTATTTCTTTTTGCTGTAACAAAACACTCTGACCACAACTGACTTAGAGGAGGGAAGGGTTTATTTGGTTGATAGGCCACAGTCCAATACTGAGCAAAGACAGGGCAGAAATCAAGCGAGAATTAGACACAGAAACTGGAAGAACATTGCTTGTTGTCTGTCCAGCAGACCCATGCTTAGCTAGATTTCTTATACAACCCAGAAGCACACGCCCAAGGAGTGGCATAGCTCACAGTGGTCTGGGCCCACCTACATCAATTAGCAATCAACTCCAGCTGCAGTAAACATGCCCATAGGCCAATCTAATCTAGAGAAATTCCTCAAATGAGATTCTTCATTTGGATGACTGTACCTGTGTCCAATTGACAGTTGAAACAAACTAGGTCAGTAATATACAGAAATTGTTCATAGAACAACAAAAATTTCTACCCAGGAAAGTAAGGTGAGGAAATGTCCTAAGCTTTTACAGGCAAGAAGAGGAATTTAAGGGTGTCAGGAGGAAATATGGGGCCTGGGTTGTGAGATACTGTGGAGAGGTCAAGCAGAGAGGGCTGAGAAAACGACCCTGGATTTGGTCATTACAAATCAATGAAGATAGTTGAGAAAGCCATTTAGCTGGGAAAGTATGTGAGCTTAAGGTCCTCCTGAGGAGAGTTTTGGAATGGGCAGTTAAAGGCTGGTTGGTCAACACTTAAGAGAGTGGAAATTGTTACAAATCAGAAAGGGCTCATTGCAAACAAGTTGTACCAAATGAGACCAATTTGTGCTGGGTAGATAAATATGAGAAATACGGTAGATTTGCACAGGATTTCCATCCAACCATAAAGGCTCATTGGGTAAAGTGATGTCCTGAGTTTGGATCCTTAGAATTTATGTAAAAAGCCAGGCCTACAGGCGTGGACCCATTGTTCGAGCACTAGGTAAACTGGGGACAGTAGTATCCCAGTTGCTCACAAGCCAGCCAGTCTAAACATGTTGGTACGATCCAGTTCACTGAAAAACCCTGTCTCAAAAGATAACATGGAAAATGACTAAAGATATCCAACATCAACATCTGGTCTCCAAAGGCACCTGTACATGTGTCCACACTCACTCAAAACATGCACACACAGACACATACACACACACACAAGAGCATGTGTGCACAAACACATGCATACACAGAGAAGATCCACTTAAATGTATGAAAACAGACTTAAAGGATGGGTGTGCACATGGAGGCCTTTATTCCCTGTCTGTCACTGCTTCTTTCATAGTGACCATTCTAGTGGATGACTTGGGTGAGAAATATATGGTCTGATGATGGAGGTGTGTGCATTAAGTGAAATGGATGTTGAGCTAACATGTTTTAGGACACAACTGAGAGCCAAAGAAATGGAAATAGATAAGAGAGAGAAGGAAAAATGAAGAGTAAGAGAGGAGAGGAACAGGAAGAGGAGGAGGAAGAGGAGGAAGAGGAGTAGGAGTAACAGGACGAGGAAAAGGATGAGGCAGAAGAGGAGGAGGAATAGGAGGAGGAAGAGGGGAAGGTGGCAGCAAGGGAATAAAATACAAAGATAAAGGGAAACAGGGGAAAGAGAAAAGAAGAGAACAGAGGAGGAAAAGGAAAGAAGTTTTGGTCTAAATAAACAAACTAAATCTAGCAAGATGTAGGTTTCCAACAACAAACTTTTGTTCTTTGGTCAAATGTGCAAGCCTTACTGAAGCTCTTTGTAACTTGAAACAATTGCAATACAAATGGTGTGCTGAACAGAGAGAAAGAAGCCTTGTTCCCACCTCTCTCTGACTGAATATATTCATTAGAATAATGGAGAGAGCATGCTAAGGACATTAAACATCCCTTGATATTTATTCATGGAAACCGAAAGGACTAGAATTCGATTTGCTACATATCTTATGGATTAAGAAAACTAACATATGCAGTAGGACCACTATTAGACCCCGAAGAAGTCAGTCAAGAGAATAAAATATCATCAGTCAGCTTCCTGCTCCCTCCTGTCTCATGAGGATGGACTCTAGCCCTCTGGAGCCACAACTCATGGTATTTCATCACAGCAACAGAAAAGTAACTAATACAATACTTCTCAAGAATCTAAAAGTTGAAAGCAAATTCCAGTGTATGCACACACAGAAGATTTATAGGAAATTTGCAAGCTGATTCTTGAATGTACATGGAAGAGTCAATAGCCATGAATAATAAACATGATTCTAGAAAAAAAAGGAGGAGGAGGTGATAAAATTATTCTATATAGAATCAGTGTGAGGTCATGGAAGTTATATTTATGTCAAATTGGGACTCATTGGAAAATAAAAATAAAAAGACAAAAGCAAATGAATTCACTAAAGAAAGCATCAATATCCCAGAGACAGACTATACAAATAATATATATAACATATATATATATATTGTATAATATATGTATATAATATATATATTATATAATATATATAATATATATAATGGAGTGTGCTTTTCATAAGTGTGGTAACACAGGAATTGGTTCTCACAAAACTATTTGTTTACATCCATGGAAAAAATTAAAGTGAACCTTTATCTCACAGTCTACATAAAAATAAAGCTGGTTACAAAAACTGAACGTCAAAATCAAAGCCAACATATTTTACAAGACAATTTAGGGAAACTTCTGATATGCCCACAATAGGAAAGGATTATTTTAAGCAGGTAGATGCATCATAATACATACAGAAAAAGACACAAATACACTCAACAAATTTCTTTTTGCCAAAAGATAATAGGGGGGGATGTCTTGAATGAAATATATTATTTCCAACTTATAATTTATAAAACCTTAGCAGTGAAAATACACTAATAAGCCCTAAAAATAAATACAAACTACATAAACCATATTCTAGAAAAAAAGTCAAGAAAACACTTAAATTAGGATTTTACAGATTATAAATCACAGGAAAAGACCTTTTATCTCATTAACTGTAAGTAAAATGAGATGTGTATGTTTTCTTTTTTGATATTTATTGAGACAGGGTCTCCTTGTAGCCCAAGGTGGCCTAGACCTCACTATGTAGACCGGGTTGGCCTTGAACTCACAGAGATCCCCCTGCCTCTGTATTCCAAACGCGGGGATGAAAAGCATGTGCCACTATGCCCAGCTGACATATGTATATTTTCAATCATAAAACTGGAAAAAAGAGTAAAGTCTTCCTATCAAATATCCAGTTGAGTGTGAAAATAAATTGCACATGGCAGCTAAGATTAGGGCTCCTTCCCTACTTTTGCAGTTTCATGCTCGCTATTGTCTGGTTTGAGTTTGCTCTGGTCTTGTGCATGCTGTGACCACTGCTGTAAGTTCCTATGAGCACTTTCCCAGCTGTCTGGATAACTGTTTTCTGGTCATCTAGTACCTTTGGCTCTTACAGTCTTTCCACTGCCTCTTCTGAAATGGTACCTGAGCCTGAGTGGGTGAGAATTAATCCAGGAGTCCTATCCAGGGACACACACTCTACAGTTTCTTATTTTCCACATTTTGGCAGGTTGTGCCCATCTGTGCTCACCACATTCTGTTGCATTAAGAAGTTGCACTGAGAGTTGAATGGTGTATCAGTATTCACCCTTCCCCCTGTTCTGCTATGTTTCATGAGCTTTAAGTATTGAGGTTCCATTGTAGATATGTAACTAGGGATGGGCACCTCAGAGACACTTAGTCTCTGTGTTTGACCTGTTGTAGAACTCCATAATAGTCTCTGTCCACTTCAAAAAGAAATGTTGTTAATGAGTGGTGGGAGGTATATGTGTCCTAAATACATGGATCTATATTTAGCATATGGTAAGACATGGCATTTGTCTAGGAATATGACAGACATAGGGTTTTCTCTAGGGTCTATGACCTTTCCAGCCATCTATACTTGGTGTGTTTATAGTATCCTAATTGGAGCCCCACCATAAAGAGTGCACCTGTAGAAATACTGGGAGTGGTAGGATACTTCTGGGAAAATGCAACTCTAGATACACAAATGGAGATCCGTTTCCTCATCCTGTCAATGGTCTCAGTTGATAATTACCAACCAGAAGTTGGTGAGATAGTTGGCCTTCTTTCTTCATAGGAGGACATGAGTTCACTTGCCAGTACCCACAAAAATAAGACTGTGTGGTGGCATGCACTTGAGACCTGTCTTCTTATTTGGATTACAGTATATGTAAGGTCATGCAACCTTTAGATATTTTCACTATTACATATTTTAATTTGAGACAGCAAGCAACTCTTTAATGGAGAAAATACATAAGAGAAAAATAAAAGTCTTTTACTTCTAGAAGCTGGGGGTGCCTGGCATGCTTGAAGGTCATATGGAAGTTGATCAGGGCCAGGAGAGAGAGACTAAGGGAATGAGAGAGAAGAGAAGGAGGAAGAAATGAAGAAAGGGAGGGAGGAATAGAGGATGGGGGATGAAGAGAGGGAAGAAGGAAGAAACAGAAATATAGACACATATGTAAAGATTGGCCACACTTGCATACACAAGTACATACATACCGACACTCCCCCCCACACACATGCTATGATCTCCTGTGATGGGCTGTGGCATCATTTCAGGTCCAAAGTAACAGACTCCATGGAATCGTGGAACATAATGATTTTGATTGACAATTTGATGAGATTTAGAGCCATGGAGAGAGATTGAGGAAGACAGCGGACCCTGACCTCTGACTTCCACATGTATGTGCACACACAGACATGCATCCATGCACACATACATATATATGCACAAGTGTAAATGTATAGCAATGCACGATTCCTGTATACGGCTATGTTATCCCTAATTCAAAATTCTCAAGTAGACTTAGAGTCAAATGATTCAAGTTCTAAGATCAAATGACAAAGAGCAAAATTACTTCAACAACTTGTACAACCATGTAGGCTTGGTTATGTCTTTTAATTAAGGATGATGAGGAAAGACTTCTCTTTCTTTGTTTAATGAGAACTTGTATAGTTCTCAGAAAAAATGTACAACATAGCATTACATGCAATACTCCTGAACTTTACAAATGAGGAAAATCCAAGAGATGAAGTTATTTGCTAACAATGACATCATGGATCTTTTCTTTTTTTTTTCTTTTTTTTTTTTTTTGTTCTTTCAGACAGGGTCTCCTGTAGTCCCAGCTGTGTCTGGACTTACTCTGTAACCAGCTGGCCTTGAACTCACAAAGACCACCTGCCTCTGCCTCCCAAGTGCTAGGATTAAAGGCATGCCGCACCACCGCCCGGCTCATCATGGATATTTTCTACTGCCAGGTTTTTACCTGTTCAACTTATAGACAAATAAATATACACCAACCAAGTCTCGATTTCAAAAATGTTTGGTCCAGGTGCTGAGAGAATGGTTCAACTGTTAAGAGCCTTGTGTGGTTCTTGCAGGGGACCTGGGTCAGTTCCCAAACCACAAGTGGCTCAAAACCATCTGTTAAGTCCAATTCCAGGAGAAATCTATTGTTGACCCTCTCCTGACTTCCATAGGCTTGCATCCATAAGGTTCAAATATATCTTAGTAAAAATACTACACATAAAAAAAATAAAATGTAATAAATCTTAAAAATAATGCTTGTGCCATAATACTTCATATTTTTATTGTGTGGAGAGAATACACAGCACACCACACATAAATATATATATGTATGTTGGATCAGATATGAGAATATCAAATATATTATATATATATATATATATATATAACAACCTGATACACACTATGAAAGTAACTTTATGCAGTACTTTTAGCATCCCTGTGATCTGATTATAAGTGTGGTTAAGTGTGAACTTTTTACCTTGTGGTATAATAAACTGATGAAAATATAGTTTCAGGGTTCTTAAAAATCTTTTTATTATTATTATTATGTATATGTTTCTCTGTGTATGTGATAGAGAAAAAGAGTGTATGTCTTTGGGTGTATGTTGGTGAGCAAACACAGGCCGTGGTTCATTTGTGCAGGCCAGAGGACAATGTTGTGGAGTTCGTTCTTGCCTTTGACCATTACACAGATTTCAGAGCTTGAACTCAGGTTGCCAGGCTCCCGTGGTAAGAGCCTTTACACTGGAGCCATTGTTCTGCTCTGATCTTTAGAGGAGTTTGGAGTTTGGAATTTCTGAATTAGGTGTGCTGAACGCGTGGACATTTGCTAGAAAAATTGCTGTGGTACTTGTTTGAATGATAGATTATAGTCATACAAAGAGTGCCAGTATTTTTATGTTTAGATTTATCCATTTACTTGGAAAAAGCAAGAAGAGGAAGGAAACAAATGGAGTGTTGGTAAACAATTGTAGTTTCAAGTATGTGTAAATTTCTAATTTTGAATAACCACCACTATTCCTGAAATTCCATAAAATGTCAAAAGTCCCTGCTGCCCTAAGTGCCAAATGTTCAGTAGGCTGCTGGCCTTCTGTCAAGGGCTGATGGCCCCACTGCTGCATTTGCAGCAGACACACAGGCACAAAGCTGATGGCATCTTGGCCAAACCCAGCCAGGAAGCTGTTGGCTTCCATGAATGACTAAACTCGTGGCCACAGGCTGTTAGCCTTCTCTACCACCCAATCGGCTGGGGACCTGCTGGCTCCCATGGTGGGACAAGCTGAACAGATAGCTGTAACATTAACAGTTTCATGATTAATCTGGCTAAGGAAAACATGCACATGATAACAACCCAGAGATCTCGTCAAGTGGCAAAACTTGTAGAAATTCTCTTTATTCTTACAGGGCGATCAGCTTATATAGGGTTGGAACAGACATCATAACATTTCTTCCTATTGGCCAATCGTAGACCTTAAGGAAAACATGATATCTTTCAGCCTAATAAAGAAAAAAAAAAGAAATCATAAACTGAAGATGTTAAAAACTATGCCATCATAATCTTGAGCCATGAGTATATGCATATTTCGGAGTGATACAAATTGGAAGGAACAACAACAACAAAGAAGACTGGGTCAAAGAACTGACTGAAACCATAAACTTCTGCCTAAAACAGTAAACTTCTGCATCGAAAATTTTAAAAAAGCCTGAGAAAAAGATGAAAGCCATGTATGGCAGAATGCATGAGCTCTGGTGGGGTGGGGGGCAAGGAAGGGGGAATGGGTCTAAATTTGATAAGAAATGTTGTATACAATGCACAAAATTTCAATATAAAATTGGCTTTGAACAAAAAAGAAAAAAATAGAACCACCATAAATAAAGATTAAGTAGAGATCATAAATAAATGTTTGCCTTTTATTTCCTTAAAAAAATTCCCATGTTTCGGTCTGGTCTACTGGCAGGGTTATTATTCTCATTAAACAAAAAGGAGAATAAAAAGTTGAAAAATAGTAATTTTATATTTAGAGGATACCCAGAGATTCTGCTATGTGTGTGGAAAAGGAAATTATAGCTAGAAATGTTATTTAAAGATTAGGGCACAGAGAGTATTAAAAGTTCAGAAAGTTATTTCTTTAGTAAAGTGCTTATCTCCATTCATTTAAAATACACCCTGCCAGCTTGGAATTCTTCTGCATATTTTAAATTGCTGAGTGGAAGGTGGGGGTGGCCCCAAAATAAAAAAAAAAAAATACGTTTCTCACATCTTTCCAGAAGTAATGGCTGAAGAAAAACAGAGGAAAAGAACTGTGAAATTAACCAACTTGAAGAGTTACAATGGATAAGTGTCTTTAGCAGACTGAAAGAGAAATAAAATGGGATGGCTATTACTGTGGAATTTGCACTCCTTTTCCTCTCTCTCTCTCTCTCTCTCTCTCTCTCTCTCTCTCTGTTTTATCATTAAATTCTGGTTGTTCTTCATCAGTAGTCTTCCTTCCACCTTCTGAATTAGGTAGAGTGTCTCAGCACCTTAGAATTTCAACCCAAGTTCAGGGTATCTGGCCAGTGAGATCATAGGATCTACCTGTCTCTGTCTCAATCAGATCTTGGGATGAAAGGGGGTTAAGTTTTGAGGCCCAGAATTCACGAATAATGGGAGAGAAAGAAAGTGACCACATCTGATCTCAACAGACTAAACTGTGTTTCTTAGCACACTGAGGGACAGTAGCTTTCCTTCAGAATGGAGACTACTGTTGGAGGTGGGGGGTGAGGGTTAGGGGCAGGTCAGAGCCTTAACTATGAGTAGCAGCTACAAGGGGATTTGGAGGCATGGATAGCTGCTGCAGGGGAGGTTTATTGTCAGCCATTCTTGTGGTTTCTCTTGGGCCTCTTCCATGTGGCCTATCTGGACACCCAGGCAGAGGGAAAGAGGAAGTCCCCAATATAGAACTGGTTGGTTGGGGGTCCAGATGTTCTGTGGTCAGAAGTCTTATATTATATGAATTTCTTTCACCAAGCATGCACTATCACTTCCCATTTTCTTTACATGATGGGTTCTGGGGATTCAGATGTACTCTTATTTGGAAGGCAAACACATTACCAGCTGAGCCATCTCCCCAGCCTGTGTGTCTCCTGTTTAACTGTGGTACAATGCACATAATGAGATTTATCAGCAGAGAAGTAGAGGATTGCAGTGGTTTGAGTGACAGTGTCCCCCATGGGTATTGCAATATTTTATCTCCAGTCAGTGGCACTGTTTAGGAGATTTAGGAGCTGTGGCTTAGCTGGCAGAAGCTGGAAAAAGCTTTGAGTGTGTATCACTGTGCCCACCTCCAGTCTGCTTTCCTGTGCCTGTTTGAAGATGTGACCGCTCCTCTCTTCCAGCCACTTCTGCTTCCCCACTCTATGGAGCCCTGATACTATGAGCTCAGATAAACTCTTTCTTCTGTAAGTTGCCTTGGTCGTGGTGTTTTATCAGAGCAACAGAAAAGCAGCTAACACAAGGGTGTTGTGCTAATTAAAATAAGCCAGACACAAAAAGCCAAATACTATGGGATTGCAGTCAACTAGGGTATGAAAAATGTTGAGTCTGTAAAAGAAGAGATCTGAATTGTGCGTATGAGAAACAGGGAGAGGACAAAGCAGGGATGGAGGGAGGCTGTTTGGTGAACTCTAAGCTCCAGTTAGGTAGGAGCAAGGAGCCATGTGTGCCATGAAAAGACGCTGACATTTCTCACCATCTAAAAAGAAGAATGTTTGAAAAGGAACCTGACTTAAGCAGTGTGTAATGATTATGTGTGGCAAATTCCATGGTAAGCATAAACATGTTTAATTTTATGAGTCAATGTTTTGAAAGAAGAAGCAAAATGGACCACCATAATCATTTTGAAGTTCTACTCTCAGACCTCTAAACAATATTCACCTGGTTGTGTAACTATCACCAGCACAGCTGCCTTAAAAGAACAATTCTTTCCATCTTGTAAAATGTTAATTCTGTATCTATTAAGAAAAGCTCCAGATTCCTCCCCTATCAACTCTGGGGATGCACAATTGAACTTTCACAACTATAATATAGTATATATAGTATATATATATAATATAGTATATTAATGCATCTCATTTTGAATATTATATTTATATTATCATTAGCTTGCTTTTATGTGTAGGAGCATATTGCCCACACATATGTAAGTGCACCTGTGTTGTGAGATGCCCACAGAGGTCAGAAAAGAGAGTCAGAGTCCATTGGATTTGGAGTTACACACAGTTGCTTGTTAACCACCATGTGGGTACTGAGAATCCAACCCTGGTCCTCTGCAAGAGCAGCCAGTGTTCTTAACTACTGAGCTATTTTTCCAGTTCCAGAAGACGATGTTTTTTGGGGGGGTCTTTTTGAGACAGGGTCTCCCTGTAGCTCTGGCTGTCCTGGAACTCACTCTGTAGACCAGGCTAGCCTCGAACTCACAGACATCCGCCTGCCTCTGCCTCTCAAGTGCTAGGATTAAAGGCGTGCACCACCATGCCCCTCAAAGACAATTATTTTTTATACATTGTTGTACACTTGAGTGACTTCTACCTTTCATTAGCTGTAATACCACTATAGGTATGACTGTGATAATGTGCCTAATGTGCCTGTAAGATCCTGCCTTCAGGGCTAAGGAGATAACTCAGTGAGTAAAGTGGTTGACAAGTAAGAATGGGGACCTGAGTTTGGATCCCCAGGGCCCCTGTCAAATGCTGGGTGTTGTGGTATCTTAGAAATGGTGGGATATCATTCTCCCAGTCTACCCCAAATGGAGAGGTCCAGGTTTGGTGAGAAGGCCTGTCTCAAAAATAAGACGAAACTTCATAGACAAAGAAACTTGATGTCAACCTCTGAATTTCACATGCCCACACACAGGCACACACATGCACACAAACACGATTTTTCCTTCAACTCTTCCACTTAGACACATCCAGAGAAGCAGAGTTGCTGGCTCCCGCCTACATGTAGATTTCTGAGTTAACAGCATAGGTTGTCGGTAGTGGATGCTCCATCTTGCATTCCCAAAAGCAGTATGTAAGGATGCAAGTTTCTCCTTGTTCACTTCCAATTATATTATTATTATTATTATTATTATTATTATTATTATTATTTGCTCCCATACCATAATAGTACCCATCCAAGTCGTGTTGCATGGTATTTCACTTCTTCAATTGTGAATGATGTCTCTTTACAATTTCACGTTTGAGTTGATCATGTACCTATGTTCTTTGGAGAAATGGCCCTTCAAGTTAATGTGGATGTTTCATTTCTGTCACTGCTGAGGTAGTAGAGCAATACAAATGTCACTGGGTGTAACAGTAAGATAGACTCCCTGATTCCAGAAAAAGCTGGGTCAGGTATGAAATCTGGGAAGATTAATCAGTTCAGGCAGACATAGGACACTTTGTATCATGAGTGAAAAGTGATATTAACATGTCATTGGCTGGTTGGTGAGGAGAAAAGTAGAAAATGAAATGGTAACCCAAGCAGAAAACTGTACATACACATGTTAAATAATAACACACATCAGATTCTCTACTGAGGGTTTAACGGTGCACTATTAAACAGCAACATTTCCCAACCTCTGTTACACCTATGGTATCAAGTATTATGTCACAAGAGGTATTGGAGGGGTCAACTGTCCAGGTCAACCCATACCAAGTAAATCTCCATGATTCATTGGGTTATATTCCTAAGGATGAGCATCGCTGATACTCCTATTACCAAATGTGTTATATTCCTAAGGATGAGCATCGCTGATACTCCTATTACCAAATGTGTTATATTCCTAAGGATGAGCATTGCTGATACTCCTATTACCAAATGTGTTATATTCCTAAGGATGAGCATCGCTGATACTCCTATTACCAAATGTGTTATATTCCTAAGGATGAGCATCGCTGATACTCCTATTACCAAATGTCCCCGACTAATTTCACTACTTCCAGCCACAGGCATGTGATGTGTGGAGGCTTATCTTAAACCATTCCTCATGTTTCTGCTTTGGGAAAATCATTTGGCAAAGACACAGGCATGAGGTCCAAGTCTTCTGAAGATTTGTGACTGACTCACAGGCACATCCAGGATTAGCTTTAATCCCCGTCTTCTTTTTTTTTTTTTTTAGCGTTTTTTTTAAATTAGTTTTTATTGATGCTTTGTGCATTTCATACATTTTTTCAATTCAGTTTCAGGCTATTTCCCTTTCCTCCCCCCCCCACCCCCACCCATCCCAGATCATGCATCTTGCCCATAACTGTCCTGCATCTTTCTCTTGTTTTTTTTTTTTTTCATTTTTAGCTATAAGTGATAATCCATGAGTACAAGCATCCTTCATGCAAAACCTATCTGCAGGCTGTTGTGCCCAAACACCTACAGCCCCACCATCCAGTGGGGGGTGACAGGTTGTTTGTTCAATCAAGTTGATCAAATGAGTGTCCAGACTACATTGCTGTAGTTTCACCATTCACCCCAATCGCAGCCCTTACATTCTACCACGCCCCCTCTTCCGCAGGTTGTTCCCTAGGCTTAGAAAAGGGGCACAGGTGGATGAGAGGTAAAACAGTCCACTCTCTCTGGAGCTGTTGACTTGGACTCTGGTCAATTCTGGCTGTTTCCTTTCATGGGCTGACAGTTTGTCCAGGAATAACCTTTCGATCCTACTAATGAAGAACAAGCAATTAGATATATAGGTATTTAAGCAGCACTAATAGTTATGGTAGGTTACTTTAGCATAGACACATGTTTGGATATGTTAATCCATGAATTACAATTTTCCCCCCTGTTAAATATGACAGGGTCTTACTGTGGCTTATAACATCTCCTAACCTGTAGAGGATGTAAGCTTGTGGCATCAGCCATGGGTTATTTCTCCAAGGGGAGAGCCAATAGCCAATTAGATTTGGGATATACAGGCACATGGCTGCCTCTGCTGCACAGTATTTCCAGGCAGGTGAGGTGTAGCTGGTGCTGACGGTGGAGTCTTGAATGTCATCACATCTCCACCCAATGTAAAAGGATTTCTGGGATTTTATCATTAATTGCTGATTGTCTTATTTATGAAATCCCCAGGAAACCCATGTAAATCTACTAGGTGCACAGGGTGATGTTTTACACAAGGAACTTTTAAAGCATATGTGAGTAGAAATGCATAAATTAACAGTACTCTGTAAAGAGATGAAGACCTTTTCAAACAGGTGTATCCCATCTCATCTGATGTCTCAATAATAACTGCATTGAATACTTCAGCTAGCATTTCCATTATTTGTGTAAGACATGGACACCGAGCTCTGTGATCAAAATTATCAGCCTACTATAAGACAATATTTCTGTCTCCACCTCAGTTATTGGCTTTAAAATTCATTTCAGTCACTGATGTTTCACTTCAAGTAGAAAAATGGTTTATTGACTATGTACTGAACAGGTTTAGTGTCAACTTGACACACCTGGATTGAGGAAGCTTCAATTGGACTGGCCTGTGAACAGGTCTATGGCACATTTTCTTGATTGGTTACAGGTGTAGGAGGGCCCAGCCCACTGTGGGCAGTGCCAACCCTGGGTAGGTTGTTGTGTACTGTATAAGAAAGCAGGCTGAGGAGGAGCCAGGGAAGCGAGCCAGTAAACAGTGGTCCTCCATGACCTGTGCTTCAGCTCCTGCCTCCAGGTTCCTGCCCTGAGTTTATACGTTGGGCTCCCTCAATGAACTGTGACCTGGGAGATGTGAGCCAAATAAACCCTTTCCTCCCCAGGTTGGTTTTTGTCAAAGTGCTTTGTCAAAGCAATGGAAAGCATCTAGAACATTAACTTCTCTATTTAAAAAAATATATTTTATTATTTTTTATCTTATATGTATGAGCGTATTGCCTGGATGTATTTAAGTGCACCCATAATGTGCAATCCCTGTGGAGGTTAGAAAAGAGCATCAGATTCCCTTGGAATTAGAGTTACAAATGGTAGTTGGCCTCCATGTAGGAGCTGGGTATCAAACCCAGGTCCTCTGCAAATACAGCCATAGCTGTTGAGTCATCTCTCCAGGCCCAATAAATGCTTTTTTAACTGCTTAATTTTTTAAGTATACATGCATTTATTTATTATTTCTGTGCATGCAGGTGTGTGTATGTGTATGTGTGTGTGTGTGTGTGTGTGTGTGTGTGTGTGTGTCTGTGTCTGTGTCTGTGTGTCTGTGTCTGTGCCTGATTGAGCTTATGTGTACCACATGTATGCAGGTCCCCTCAGAGGTCAGAAGAGGTCGTTAGACACCCCAGAACTAGAGTCACAGGTGGCTTTGAGCCAGCAGACATGCGTGCTAGTAAGCAAACCAGAATCTTCCACAAGAGCACTAAATATTCTTAAATGCTGAGCCAGCTCTCAAGCCACAGTTGTTTAATGTTTTTTATGAGAATGTCTTGCTAATTCTGTGCCCAGAGTAATTGAAAGGGACACAGGCATCAATATAATGAAGATGATGTTCTCTCTTCATTATAGTATATGCTTTAAAACAATGAATAAAATAAGAGTATGCCTTAAAATGATAATCAAATAATAAATTTCACCTAAGGGGGGTGTCCCATTTGCCAAGGTTTCTGTCCAAATCATCTCACATTGTGCCCAAGAATCATGGAAAGTAACTCTTGGGGCAGTAGGCATAAATAATTTAGAAGGAATAAAACAGTTTGAAATTTTGTTGATAGCAGTTAAAAAAAAAAAAAGACAATCATTCTTTTCCTGTTTACACTTTCTAATGTGTGGTTCCAAGAAACTTTTGTGATAAAAGTCAATGCAGAATTAGATTTGTTTGAAAATAATGTGACAAAGATCTTTGTACAGTTACGTCTGATCTCATTAAGAAAAATGGCATCCCTAACAGGAAATAAAAACTCAAGGGAAAAATGTAATATTGCAAAACAAACTATTTGAATATCCAATACAAGAAATGAAAAGTCTTTATTTTCCTACATTGCACATGTAAATTGTTTCCATAGGTGAATGGGGATCTGAATAACCATGTCATAGCACGGGGTATGGAGAACTAACATTATTTTAATAATTTAGGGAAAGGAGAAGATGTAAAATGAAGGATGGGCAGACAACGGACATGTAGTTCTTTAATTCTCCATAATATAAAATAAGCAAAGAAACTTCAGGAAAAACATGGGCATCATGTACTGATTAACAGGGCGTCTAATGAAGTTAGCACTCCTTTAACAGCCCAAGAAAGACCAGGTAATTCCGTGGTCCTATTGGCAGTATGGAAAGACTGCAAACCACAGATGGTAAGGAACGTAATCAGTTCAACAGGAGGCTATGAGATGCAATACCACAGGGTACTAACTTTCACTTTGTTAGAGACAGCACTGCTGCTCTTTGGATACATGAGAAAGTTTCATTTCTTGAACTGCTTTGGACAATCAGAACAATATTCAAATGAAAAAGGAAAATGCTGTACAACATTAAAAGTAGAATTGTTCTTTGACCTTACAAGCAAAAGTATGTGAACCCACATTTCTAAACAGAAGTATATGCTGGTAACTCATATTTGAAATCCCAGTGCTGGGAAAGGTGGGATCATGCAGATTTCTGGGGCTGACTGTCCAGTCAGTGCAGACTACTTGGTGTGTTCCAGACCAGTGACAGCTCTTGTCTCAAAAACAAGGTCGATGTTATGTACCTGAAGCTGTCCTCTGGCCTCCACATACATGCAAACATGGGTACACATACAGACATATGCACACATATGTAAAGACAATAAGAAAGCATGTCAAATGTTACTAAAACATACCTCTGGGTTTGTCTGTGATAGTTCAGAGAGGACAGCCTCTGTCCTAAGCAGAGGTTTAATCCATATATGGATTCAGAAATTGATGAGTCTTGGGAATGGAGGAAGTGTGGAAAGTTGGGGCCTGGCTGGAGACAGTAGGTCACTCGGTTGTGGCCTTGGGAATTACTGCTTGATCTGGCACCTTCTTATCTACCGTAGCATATAATGTTAAACCTTACTCCTTCTGACAAGGTGTTCTGCCCATGTACAGGAAGCCAAAATACCAAGAACTGAACTCTCTGTAACCATGATCCAATTTAATTCTTTCTCCTTTAAATTGCACATATCAGATATTTGAAGACAGAACGGATGCCAGTGGCCTTACCCAGTGCCATAATTACCATCAGTTGTCAACTTGACACAGCTTTGGGTTACCTAGGAAGAGGAACATCAAACTAAGAAGTTGCATAGGTCAGATGGGTTTGTGGCCATGTCCATGAGGCATTTTCTTGATTGCTAGTTGATGCAGGAGGAGCCAGATCACTGTAGGATGTGCCAGCCAGAGGTAGGTAGGCCCGAGCTGTTGAAGAAAGGTTGCTGAGTAACCCAGAGGAAACAGTCCAGCAAGTGGCATTCATCCAGGTTCTCTGCTTCAGTTCTTGCCTCCAGGTTCTTGCTTTGAGCTCCTGCTTTGGCCTCCCTGGATGGTGGACTGCACCAAGATATGAGTGCTGAATGGTAGACTTAAAGGAAGTCTTAACATTCCTCCAAGTCACAGCACAGTTACGCAGTCATAGGCAATGCCTTCATGCAAACTTTTAGCTGAACACAGATGGGATGGGACACATGGGAAGATCTCACGCAACCAGAATTCATATCAGGTTTTTCATATCCAGTGCAAAGAAGGCTGATTAATTCATGCTTTATGTGACAACCTTTCAATTCAGTGTCATGGATGAGCATTCTAGCAAAATCTTCTATCCTTGAAGCCCAGTATTTCCAGTTCCTTCATGGTTTATAATACACTTTGCCTTCTTGGTCATGAGCCATGCTATGGGAAAATTTGCCAACACACAGCCTCTCCCAGTGGATCCCACAGAGTAACCATCTATGGCCATGAATAATTGCATTAAAATTGTTAAATCTAACCCACTGCTTTGCCAATATATGTGACCTTGCCATCAGAGACACAGACATCATCTCTTGTGATTTAATGCAGATGGCCCTGGGTCTTTATATACAATATGTTCATGAACAGAATATAAGAACTACAGCATTCGCACCTCAGTGCCATCTTTTCATGGAGGGTATGATGCAAAACTTTGTGGCATTTAAACTTATGATGGAAGCAAACCTCTGCAATGCCTGCATGACAAGAAAAAGGAATATGAATGTAGGCATTCATCTCTCTCCACTTCCTGACTGCAAAGGCAACAGGTGTCGCCAAGCCTTCCCCACTAAGACAAGCTGTGTCCTCTTTCTATGATCTAAGATAAACACTTCCTTGTTTCTTTTGTCTTGTATTTTGTTGAAGAAATTAGAAAAATAACTACAACAGAGGTCAACAAGTTTCTCATTCCCTCTCTTTGAGTTAACATACCTTAGCACAATCCAAGTGAGTGCAAGCTGTCTTATAAATAAACTAGAATTAGACTCTATCAAACATTGCAAACAAAACCAATGCCAAGATTTAGCAGTTCAAATGCTATTAGTTTTTTCACACTTGGGATATAAGGATGATTTATTTCAATCTTCTCACTGGATTGATTGTAATCAGGTCAAAAGAGCCTTTTGTGTTTGCTTGTGACAGTGGTTTTTCTTGGATTATACTGCACAGCAACTGAGGATCTTTCCCCTATTCTTTATAAGAGTGAAGGCAGTTGTGCTGGGGAGTTAGCTCAGATGGATCTGAGTTAAAATCCTAGAACCCACATAAGAAATCGGGCTGGAGAGATAGCCTAGTGTTTAAGAGCACCAACTGCTCTTGCAGAGGACCCAGGTTCGATCCCCAGCACCCACATGGTGGCTAAGAACTGCCTGTAACTCCAATTCCAGGAGAACTCCAGTTCCAGGGGAATCTGAGACCCTCTTCTGACCCCCATGGCATTGCACAACACGGGTGCACAAACCTACATGCAGACAGTACACTCATACACATACAAAAGTAAATAAAATAAAAAGAAATCTACTTTTGGGATGGGGCATGGTGGCACATGCCTTTAATCCCAGCACTGAGAAGTCAGAGTCAGGAGAATCTCTGTGAGTTCAAGGCCATACTGATCTACATGGTGTGTTCCAGGCCAGCTGGGGATACAAGGAAGCCTTGATTAAAAAAAAGAGAAATCTATGTGTGATAGTGTGTACTTTTTTTTATTATCATTATTTAAAAACTAGTCAGCAAGTTCCAGTTTGAGTGAGTGACCCTGTTTGAAATAAAACAAAAAGGAAAGCAAGTGAAGAATGAAACCAAATGTTGATCTGTGACCTCTACGTGCAAGCATGTACAAACACACATACTCTCTCACACACACACACAATGCCAAGAGAAACAATATCATGTCAAATAAAATGCAGACACTGAGGCAGTTCTCCTAGTGGTAAAAAGAATTGCAAGGTTTTCTCCTAAGATCTTCATTTTGTTCTGGTTTTCTGGCTTGCAACACAACAATCTCTTCTCCCTGGGGAATCATGGGATTGATTAAGAATGAGTGCATCTGGGTTTGCATTTCCTTGCAAATACAAGATAAGAATGTGAAGTCATATCTGTATGCTTCATTTAATAAAGTTAAGGAAGGACCAGCTTATTTCCTTATCTGTTTATCTTCTGCTTTATGGTACTAAGCCATCAATGATTTATTTATCAGCATGAAGACAAGGGAATAGATAGGTGGGAGGAAGCTGGCAGAATTAAATGCAGAGGCAGCATCCTCTCACCTGCTCTGTGTCATTTCTTCATGTTCTTACCTTTTCAGAGTTTTTTGTGGCTTGCCTGGTCACATGTCCTCTCTAACCCAGTCTCATGGAATTCCTTTGAATGAGTCAGCCAGAAAAGGGACTCCATTTGCTACAGAAAAAAACTTGCCAACCTTCTTTGTCTCAGACCAAGAACAAGCAGCAGGAAGTGGGCCATCTTTATTAATCATTAGTGACCCTGCTTGTGTGTCAAGAATTGAGTCCTTTACACAAGTAAATGTATAAAACGGTGTGCATTTCCACGGAAGCCAGAGGTCAACATTCGGTTTCTTCCTCAACAGCTCTCCATTTTGTTTTTGAGACAGGGTCTCATGTTAAACCTGGAGCTCACTGATTTAACAAGGCTGGCTGATGAACTTTAGGAATGCACACACTTCTATTGTGCTGGTGGGAGAATTAGAGAGATATGCCATCCCACCTGATTCTTCCTATGGGTGCAGGAGAGGCAAACTCACATTCTTAGGTTTTCTAGACTAGCTCCTTAAGGACTGAGCCATCTCCCCAGCTCTGGACTGATGTTCATTTGTGGTTTTAGATGCATAGTGCAAACTCAATATTAAGCAAAAGTGATGTGTGTGTGTGATTCTTACATACAAACACATAGACATCAAAGCACTTATTATTTCAGAAGGAAGTGTATTATAGCACCCTCCAAGTATAAAGTGTGCAGTTCTTTTCTGCCTACAAGATGACATCTAATATCTTTTGTTGTCCCCTGGGATAAAAAAAAACACTTAAACCTTTTATCTTGGTTTCTTTTGTGGGAAAATGAGGCTAATAGAAGTCCCTGAGATGTCTTAGGCAAATGTTTTGATGCCAACCCATTTTGTTTGATTATATTGAGGGTGGAGGGGGAGAAGCACTTAGCTTCTAGCAGTTAGATTCTCCATAAACATTATTAGCAAGCTCCAGAGTTTTTATCTTTGAAAGCCAGCCAACATACCTTGCCCTTCTGAAATCTCACCCTATCTGTAGCCCCCAGACACATGTTCCTAATAGTCCTCACGTGGCAGAAATTACAGCTGGCTCCCAAAGCATCGCTGCTGCAGTGCTTGAACAACATGGGGACTCAACTCTCCCAGATTCTCCAATCTCTTGATGAAGATGAGGGTAGACATGTTGCTAAGCCAGTGATGGAATGTGAAGGAGTCAATGAGATGGAAAGAGATGGTCTTTGGATGATTGTAAATCTGCATGAGAGGGTTCTATACAGAGAGATACTATGTAGAGGGTGGTTGAGATTGTAGCAAGTCAAACCCTAAAAGTCACAAGGGGGCTATTGTGATGTTTCCACCATACAAGTGAGATGTACCTGATGCATATTATTCAAAGGTGGACCCCTTATCTGGAGTGAGTGATTACTATGTGCTGTCACATTACAGGTCACCTATATTCAGCTTAAATCACGCTGGGCTCAGGGAACATTGCAGAAAAGAGGGCAGAAATGTTGTAAGAAGCAGGGAGGTGGTGTAAGACCACATGGAAACAGAAAACTATAAGCTCCTGGGACCCTGCTCATATGAACTTACAGCATTGGTATCAGCATGCACAAACCTATGCAGGCTCAATCAGACAAAAACCCAGCATGGAACCCAATAGCTGAAGATATATTGGCAGCTGATTATGGTTGGGTCAGGAAGAACTGGCATTCTTAGAGCAAGGTTGACTAGAGCTCAGTGGATGAACTTGTACTGGGGAATGGCTGGGGAAGTTTCATTTGGCTCAACAGGCCATAACACAAGTGACAAAAAAATATGAATCCCAGTGGAGTTGAGAGACTGTAGGTGGGTGTAAATGAAGAAGGGGGAATAAAGGTGATTAAGACTGGTTGAGACATTATATTTGAAATACACAAAAGTTCAATGAAAAAAATATGCAAGAAAAGAGCACTGGTTGCTCTTGCAGAGGACCTGGGTTCAAATCTCGGCACCCACATTGTAGCTAATGACCATCCATAACTCCAGTTCCATGTGATTCGACAACCTCTTCTGTCCTCCATGGACATCGTAGGACATAGGTGCACTTACACATATGCAGGCATAAGAGTCATAGTCATAAAATTAATATATATATGTATATATATTTAAAAAAGAAGTGCTAGCTATTCAGCAACATCAAACAATATAATTTGTGATAGAAATAAATATTAGAGAGAGAAAAGAGAAAGGAAGTAAATGTGATTAACAAATAATTTACATTTAGTTTCTTCATTTTTGTAAATGAATGCTGTAAAACATGAAAGAACATAAAATTGAATTAAATGGTTAAGGTCATTAATTGCTTAAAGACTAAAGGTTGGAAAAAAAGAAAAAAAAAGACTCAAGGTTGGGGGAAGGGGTCAAGGGTAGAATATTTCATTCACATGTACAAGAACCTAGGTTTGATCTTCAGTATCCTAAAAGAATAATGAGGACTGGATAACTGCTCGGCAGCTACGAGCTGATGGTTATGCAATCATGAGAACTAGGCTTCAGATCCTCAGCACCTGTAACATCAGCTCTAAGGGGAGTGAGAAACAGGAAGATCACAGGGCTTGCTACCTTTTAGTAGAGCCAAGAAAAGATAAAACAAGCCCAGGTTCTCAGGGAATGATTAAGTCTCAGAGGAATATGTGGAAAGTAATGGATAAACACGCTGATTGCCCTTGTCTGGCCTCTTTGTATAGACAGATAGGAATTGTGTGCCCACACATCCATATGGGCATACACTCATAAAGACAAAAACATACATATGCACAGATCTAAAGAAAGTAAAATCATTTTTAAAAGAAAGAGAAATAGATCCAGAGACATGACTGACTCAGTTGTTAAGAGCACTGGCTGCTTTGGCAGAGGATCTGGGTTCAGTTTCCAGCACCCATACAGCGACTAATAGCTACTCCTAACTCCAGATCCAGGGGAATCCAATGCCCTCTTCTGGTATCTGTGGGTGCCAGGCACACATATACTGCACTTACATACATGCAGGCAAAACACTCATACACATAAAATGAAAATAAAATATTTTAAAAGATATTTTATTATTTTTATTTTATGTGAATGAGTGTATTGCCTGCATGAGTATAAGTGCACTTGTGTTGTGCAATGCCTGTGGAGTCCAGAAGAGAGTGTTGGATTCCTTGGGACTAGAGTTACAGATGGTTGTTTGCCACCATGTGGGTGCTGGGAATCAAGCCTGGGTCCTCTGCAAGAGCAGCCAGTTTTCTTAAGTGCTAAGCCAGCTGTCCAGCTGCAAATCTTTTTGCAAAAAAAAAAAAAAAAGACAGAAAAATGGTTACATTCTACAACACAAGTGGAAATTGAAGGTTTATCCCTCAACTACATTTCAAGATATCTAAAGGGGCAGGGAAGGAAAAAAAATACAATAGTAGATCAGAATTGATTTAAGAAAACACACATATAGCCGGGCGTGGTGTTGCACACCTTTAGTCCTAGCACTTGGGAAGAAGAGGCAGGTAGATCTTGGTGAGTTCAAGGCCAGCCTGGTCTACAGAGTGAGTTCCAGGACAGCTGGGGCTACAGGGAGACCCTTTCTGGAAAAGACCAAAAAAAAAAAAAAAAGAAAACACATATTATTTAGGATTCCCCTCTCCAAACGACAAGTGACATGTACAAATGTGTTTTCACAACCTTAGAATAGAAGACTCCTTAGTGTCTCCCCATCTTAGGACTTATATCTCCTTGAATGGGGGGGAATCCCTTCCACCCTTGACAGGATTAACAAACAGATCTCTCAACTTTAACTCTAATTTAAAAACCAGGCTACAAAGCCAGGTGTGGTGCATGCCTTTCATCCCAGCATGTAAGAGGCAAAAGGCAGGTAGATCTCTGTGTGATTGAGGACATCTGGGTCAATATATCAAGTTCCAGGGTAGCTTGAGCTACAAAGGCATTAAAAATCAGTCAAACAAACAAACAAAAGCATACAAAAGTTCAGGGTACAGAGATGGCTCAGTGTTTAAGAGTGCTTGTTGCCCTTGCAAAGGACCTGAATCCAGTTCCCAGCACTATGTTGGGCAGCTTCTAACCTCCTGGAACTCCAACTCCAGGCAGGCAGATCACTGTGAGTCCAAGGCAAGCCTGGTCTATAGAGTGAGTGCCAGGCCAGCTGGGGCTACAGAGAGACCCTGTCTAAGAGAGAGAGAGAGAGAGAGAGAGAGAGAGAGAGAGAGAGAGAGAGAACCAGAGAATCAAAAATTTCAGAAGGATTTTATAAATTATTCAAGCACTATCAAATTGTTTAATTACTACTCTATTCCTATTACATGCCTTTTTTTTTTAATTTCAGGAACATAAAGTAGTAAAAAGTTGTGTTTTAAAGCCAGGTGTGCTGGCCCACGCCTTTAATCCTAGCACTTGGGAGGCAGGAGCAGGCGGATCTCTGTGAATTCAAGGCCAGCCTGGTCTACAGAATGAGTTCCAGGAAAACTGGAGCTAGAGGGAGACCCTGTCTCAAAAAGACCAAAAAAATAGTTTTTTTTTCTCTTCTAGGGAGCTCTTCATTTTCCTGTGGGCTTCATCCTGAAAAGATAGATAATTTTGAAAGAGAAGAATTCAGACCAGACACAGATGCAGAACAACCAGAATTCAATTTGAGCAAGCAAGAAAATGAGAATATAGTCTAGAGAAACAGTGGGTGGAGCTCAGCAGCAAAGGCAGTTTGAGCGGACACAGAACCCAGGTATAGTATAGCACAGCATCTTTTTTTATGCTCTGTTTCTTGAATCAGTCCTTCCCAAAGTTAACCTCGTCCTTAAGTAGCTGCACAAACGTTACTAAAATTTAATTCATCTATGACCCTAAAACTTTGACAATCATTGTGTTGGACATCAAAATAATTTAAAAAAAACCCTCAAAACAGAATGAAGTACAAAAAGGGAAGGAATGTGGGGGGTAATTCTGAAATATTTCACCCAAAGTAAAGTACCAAGGAATCATAGAATACCAATAGGTGATAGAAAGCAAGATTTAATAAATTGTCAATTTGGGAGTCAGCCAGTATTGATTTAAAAAAAAAGAACTTGAATTTATCAAATCTTATCCAACCTCTTTAGCAATGCTAACTTGAATAATATTTTCTTGCAACATGCCTGTAATTTTACTTATTCATTTTTTTCAACATAAATATTTATTGATTAATGGTCTAACTCCTCCCCCAATCAAAAGACATAGACTGGGAGAATGGATTAAGAAAAAGAATCAATCTATATGTTGTCTACAAGAAATGCATCTCACCCTCAAGGACAGACACAAATTCAAAGTGAAAGGATCAAAAAAATATTCCAAGCAAATGGTACCAAAAAGCAAGCAGGAGTTGGTATTCTAATATCAGATGAAATAAACCTCAAAGTAAAGTCAATCGGGAGAGACAAAGAAGGCCATTACATCCTTATCAAAGGAACAATTAACCAGGGAGACTTCACAATCCTAAATGTTTATGTACTAAACTCAGGTGCACAGAACTATATGAACACAATTCTGCAGGTCTTCAAGACATAGATTAATCCCAGCACACTAATAGTGGGGGACTTCAATACCGCACTGAGCACTTTGGATAGAATAACTGGACAAAAAATAAACAGATAGACAATGGAATTGAAGAATACAATACAACAAATGGACCTCACAGACATCTACAGAAAATTCCACTCAAAACACCAGAGAATATACTTTCTAATCAGCACCCCACAGATCATTCTCCAAAATTGAATATATACTGGGACACAAGATAAATGTGAACAAATACAAAAGAATTGAAATTATTTCATCCACTCTATCAGATCACAGTGCAATAAAGCTCAATATGAACAATAGAATAAGCCTGAGTAGCTACATAAACACATGGAGACTAAACAATGCATTCTTGAATAATGAATGGGTCAGGGAAGAAATAAAGAATGAAATAAAAGTATTCATGGAACTAAATGAAAAAGACAATACGACACACAAAACCTGTGGGATACTTTAAAAGCATTCCTAAGAGGGAAATATATAGCCCTAAGTGCCTACCTTAAGAAAACCTAAAGTGTACAAATAAATGATCTAACCCTACAGCTAAAAGCAACAAATGGACCGTAAACCCAACAAACAGGAAGAAATAATAAAAATCAGAGCAGAAATCAATGAAGTAGAAACAAAGAAAAAAATATTAAAAAAATCAATGAATCCAAAAGCTGGTTCTTTGAAAAGATAAACAAGATGGACAGACCTCTAGCCCAGTTTACCAAAAGAAAGAAAGACTAACTCCAAATCAGTAGTATTCATGATGAAAAGGAGAACAACACAACAGATAAAGAAAAGATCCAGACAATCATATGAGAATACTTCAAAAACCTATACTCTACTAAGATAGAAAGCCTAAGGGAAATGGAGGGATACCTGAAATCCTGGGAAGCAACAAAGCTTAACCAGGAAGAGGTTGTCAGCTTAAACAGACCCATAATATTTAAGGAAACTGAAGATGTAATTAAAAAAAATCTCCCAAATTTAAAAAAAAGCCCAGGGCCAGATGGGTACACAGCAGAATTCTAGAAAACATTTGAAGAAGACTTACAGCCATTACGTCTCCAACTGTTCAGAAGAATACAGAGGGAAATCTCCCAAATTCCTTCTATGAAACCAAAAATGAAAACTATAGACCCATCTCATTAATGAACACAGATGAAAAATTCTCAATAAAATACTTACAAATTGCATACAGACCCACATCAAAAAGATCATCCATCATGATCAAGTTGGATTCACACTGGGGATGAGGGGATGGTTCATATGTAAATCAATAAATATCATAAAACACATAAACGTACTGAAAGACAAAAATCACACAATCTTCTCAATTGATGCATAAAAAGCCTTTGACAAGATCTAGCATCCCTTCATGTTTAAAGTTCTAGAGGGAATTGGACTGAAGGGAACATTCCTAAATATAATCAAAGCCATATACAACAAACCCACAGCCAACATCATCCTAAATGGAGAAAAATTAGAAATATTCTCCTTAAAGTCAGGAACCTGGCAAGGCTGCCCCTTATAGCTACTCCTCTTCCATATAGTGCTTGAAACAATGCTTGATAGGGCAATAAGGCAAGAAAGGGAAATAAAAGGAATATGAATTGGAAAAGAGGAAGTCAAACTATCCCTGTTTGCAAATGATATGATTCTTTACATGAGGGATGCTAAAAACTCCACCAGAAAACTCCTAGAAACAAGAGTTTCAGTAATGTGGCAGGATACAAAATTAACCCAGAAAAATCGGTAGCCTTTCTTCACACCAACAACAAGCAACTGGAGAAGGAATATACAGAGACCTTCCCACTAACAATTGCCTCAAAAAATACCTGGGAGCAAACCTAACCAAAGACACCAAAGATCATTTTTTTTCTTTCCTTTTTTTTATTGATGTTTTGTCTATTTCAGACATCATTTTTCAATTCAATTCAGGCATATTCCCCTTTCTCTTCTTCTCCCCACACCACCCCACCCCAGATCATGCATTCTGCCATAACTGTCCTGCATCTTTCTCTCGGTCTTTTTTATGCTTAGGAATTCAAATTTTCCTCCATTAATTTTATATTACTCTAAAATATAGGTACATACTCTCTACCCATATACAGAAATTACAGAGTCTGAAGGTAATTGGTGGGTGGATTCTAGAGCCCACTGAGAGATTCACATTATAACATCATAGTTGCTTCCAGATAAACAGAAACATAACAATAATGTTATTCAGCTTGCCTTTCTTCTGGGGAATTTGGTGTGAGCATGCACAAAGGAGGGAAACCATTCTCCATTTGTCTTTCTGGGACTGACACCAAAGATCTTTACAACAAAAATTTTAAACTGCTGAAGGAGATTGAAGATGAAATCAAGAGATGGAAAAACTTCCCATGCTCATGGATTGGAGAAATTAATATAGTAAAAATGTCCATTCTGCCCAAAATAATATACAGATTCAATGCAATCCCAATTAAAATCTCCATGAGTTTCTTCGCAGACTTGGAATAAAAAAATCCTTAAATTCCTATGGAAAAACAAAAGACTCCAAATAGCTAAAGCAACCCTGAGTGAAAAATGCAATACCAGACTTCAAGCTATATTACAGGCCTATAGTCATAAAGACAGCCTAGTACTGGCACAAAAACAGACCCATTGACCAATGGAATAAAATTGAAGGTCCAAACTTGAGCTCATACAATTTCAGCCACCTCATACTCGAAATAAAGGGGCCAAAAAAGCTCATTGGATGAAAGAGAGCATATTCAGCAAATGGTGTTGGCAAAACTGGATCACCATATGTAGAAGAACAAAATTAAACCTCTATCTCTAACCTTATCCAAAAATCAACTCCAAGTGGATCAAAGACCTCAACATGAAACCTGAAACTCTGAAGGTGTTAGAAGAAAAAGTTGTTAGCAAACTACAAGACATAGGAGTAGGAAAAGACTTTCTAAATCAAACAGCAGCTGCATAGGAAATAAGGTCAACAACTGACAAGTCAGACCTCATCAAACTCAAAAGCTTTTGTAAAGTGAAAGAAACAATCAAGGAAGTGAAGAGAAAACCTGCAGACTGGGAGGAAACCTTCACCAGTGATATATCTGACAGAGCATTAACATCCAGAATATATAAACTACTCAGAAAACAAAGAATAAAACAAATGACTCACTCAAAAGATGGAACAAAGAGCTAAACAGAGACTTCACCACTGAGGTAGTAAAGATGGCTGAGAAACATCTTAAAAAGTGTTCAACATAATTAATAATTAAGAAAATGCAAATTTAAACCACTCTCACATATCTCACTTTGTTTTTTTATTTATTTATTTTTTTAATGGTGCTTTGTGCATTTCATACATCATTTTCCAATTCAGATCAGGCATATTTCCCTTTCCCTTCCCCCCTACACCCACCCCATCCCAGATCATGCATTTGGCCATAACTGTCCTGCATCTTTCTCTCAGTTTTTTTTCTTCATTTTTTAGCTATAAGTGATGATCCATGAGTACAAGCATCCTTCATATGAAACCAATTTACAGGCTGTTGTGCCCAAACCCCCACAGCCCCACCATCCAGCAGGGGGTGAGGGGTTGTATGTTCAATCAAGTTGATCAAATGAGTGTCCAGACTACATTGCTGTAGTTTCACCATTCACCCCAATCGCAGCCCTTACATTCTACCACGCCCCCTCTTCCGCAGATTGTTCCCTAGGCTTAGGAAAGGGGCACAGGTGGATGAGAAGCAAAACAGTCCACTCTCTCTGGAGCTGTTGTCTTGGACTCTGGTCAATTCTGGCTGTTTCCTTTCATGGGCTGACAGTTTGTCCAGGAATAACCTTTCGATCCTACTAATGAAGGCACAAAAATTAGTAAATAAGTATTTACAAAGAGCACTATATATTTATGGTTGGTACTTTGAGGGGGGATTCACAGATAAGGCCATAAAATCTTTTTGTCAAAAACCTTGAATTCAAATCCTAAAACTAAATACAGGAAAATATTTGTGGGTCCCAAAACCAAGACAAATGTCACCCCACTAATGGCTGAGAAAGAAAAGATACAAGCCTTTGCCTTGAGGAGGATGTACCAGCAAGTGCCAACTGAAAGTTTGACCTGTTTGAAACATCGAAAGAAACAAAAGCCTCAGATTGCTTTAACCATCAAACCCCTCTGTGGATCCTATTGTTAACAAGTATTTATAATGCCGTCCTAATGGAAACCTTACTTCTAGGTTGCTGCAGGGGTTTGATATGAGAGGACTTTGCCTCCCCCATAGACAAAAAAAAAGGGAAGGAACTATGATGTGATGAGGTCGTTCTCCAACTGTAATTGGAGGACAATATATAGAGGTAATCTCTTATAAAACCCGGTAAAAAAACTTGCCTTCTTTAATTGACTAATAGACATAAGAGCTGTGAAAAGGATTATTCTCTGTTCAGAACCAAATATAATACTAAAGTCCTTAAGCTATGCACTTAAGCAAAATATATTAATACAGGAGCTCTGACATCAGCAATGGATTATTCTACCGGGGAGATGTTGGCCAGGGGATCCAAGGACCCACAAAAGGTAAAGGCTCCTTGCCTCTAAACTAGGATACCTGTAAGAAGAGAGGTGATAAGGCCCTGCTGCCGAAGACCTGATGTTAACATGGGAAAGATGTATTGAGACCACACATGCAAGTGTACAGATGGCCTCTGGAATACCAGAGAGTGTTCCCAAAGGCCACTCAACCAATAAAGCAAATACGGGTCTCCCTGAGTCAAGCAAGACTCCACCGTCAGCACCAGCCACACCCCGCCTGCCTGGAAATACTGTGCAGTACAGGCAGCCATATGCCTGTATATCCCAAACCTAATTGGCTATTGGCTCTCTCCTTGGAGGAATAACCCATGACTGATGCCACAAGCTTACATGCTCTACAGGTTAGGAGATGTTATAAGCCACAGTAAGACCCTGTCATATTTAACAGGAAAAAATGTAATTCATGGATTAACATATCATCCAAACATATGTGTGTACACATATCCCACTTTGATAAAACTGGCTAAGATAAAAAAAAAAGACACCAAATGCTGGAGAGATTGTGGGGAAACGGGAACACTCATCCACTATTGATGGAAATGTAAAATAACAACCACTATGGAAAGTAGTGTGAAGAACCCTTAAAGACTCAAAATGAGCCTACCACCTGACCCAGTCATACCACTCCTGGGTATATACCCACAAAACTCATCCTATTGTAAAGGTACATGTACATCTATGTTTATTGCAGCTCTCTTCACAATAGCCAAGAGCTGGAACCAACCCAAATGCCTCTCAACTAATGAGGGGATAACAGAAATATGGTATATCTATACAATGGAGTTCTATGCAGTAGTAAAGAAAGATGGCATCATGAACTTTGCAGGTAACTGGATGGAACGTGAAGCCATTATGCTTAGTGAAGTAACACAGTCCTTCCAAACAAATTGGGAATGTTTTCCGTCATTTGTGGATGCTAGAAACAAGTCCCCCAATTGAAATGCAATCTGAGCAGTGTTATTGTTATATTTCTTTCTATCTGAAAGCAACTGTGATGTTATAATGTGAATCTCTTAAGGAGCTCTAGAATTAAATGTCCCCTTACTTTCAGACATGGTAATTAATGTATATGGGTGGAAGGTATATATTCATATTTTAGAGTAATATTAAATTAAAGGGAAAAATGTGAACTTCTAAACATATCAGAGTTAACATATAGTTTATTCCTGGAGGACATAACTCTGGTACATATATGATGATTATATAGGCATATTTTGGAGCAATACAATGGAGAGGGAACTACAGCAACATAAGAACTGGGTCAAAAAATGGACTGATATAGATAAATTATGCCCAAAATGATAAACCTTTGCAGAGGAAAACTTTTAAAAGATTGAGAGAAAGATACAGGACATGTATGGCAAAACGCAGGAACTAGGGTGGAGTTGGGGAAAGGGAAAGGGGAATATGTCTAAATTGAACTGAAAATGATGCATGAAATATACAAAATGCCAGTGAAAGTATTATATTAATAATAAAAAATTTAAGGGAGAAAAAAATTTATTGGATTTTTTGTTCATTTCATACAAAAAAAATCTTAATCATCTTTATACCTCTTCTCCCATCTGGACCCCTCATAGTCATGGGACATTGATATTTTTAAAGTATTTATATTATTAAATCAAACTCTGCTTGGATAATAACACTTCATGTCTCATGACACTGTAAACTCTTGTTGAAAACAATTATTTACTCGAAAAAATAAGTAGGGGAATGTTCTCAACACAAACCAAGGATGGCGGTTTTGGGAGATTGAAATGATAATTACACTGATTTGATCATCGCACTTTGCACACACAATTATAATGTCATCCTTTTCCCCCAAGAATAGCCATGATGCTATCTGTCAATTAAAAATAATTTTGGGAGGGCTAGAGAGATGGCCTAGCGGTTAAGAGTGCTGACTGCTCTTGCAGAGGACCCGGGTTTGATCCCCAGCATCCACAGGGTGGCTGAGAACCATCTTTAACTCCAGTTCCAGGGGAATCCGAAGCCCTCTTCTGACCTCTGGAGCATTCCACGACATGGGTGCACAAACCTACATGCAGACAGTACACTCAGAAACATACAAAAATAAATAAATAAATAAATAAATAAATAAATAAATAAATAAATACTTTTTTTTTTACCCAGCGTAGTTTCATTCACCTTTAATCCCAGTACTCAAGGCAGAGGCAGGTAGATCTCTGTGAGTTCCAGGCCAGCTAGAGCTACAGGGACACCTGTCTCCAAAAAGATAAAAAAAATAAAAAAACTTTTTTCTCTTGAATACATTTTACCCATTGACTGTATTTCCCCTTTCTGAAGTGTGTGTGTGTGTGTGTGTGTGTGTGTGTGTGTGTGTGTAAACCATTCCCTCGAACTGTGAACTAAATAAATCCTTCTCTCTTAAGTTGCTTTTTGTAAAGTATCTGCACACAACAACATAACCATTGAATACACTACGTCAGTACATATCAAATTCCCTTCCTGACACTCTTGTAGACTACCCAAAGAATATAATATCATCAGGCTTGATGTTACCCGCCTTTAATCTTAGCACTTGGGAGGCAGAGGCAGGTGGACCGGACCTCTGTGAGATGGAGGCTAGCCTGGTCTACCTGGTGAGTTCCAGACCTGCTGGGCCTACAGGGAGACCCTATCTGAAAAACAGATCTATTACCTATTATCTATCTATCTATCTATCTACTATTTATTATCTATCTATCTTCTATCATCTATCCATCTATCATCTATCCATCTATCTATTATATATTATATCTACTGTATAATTATAATATTACAAAAAGTGGTTCTTTAATATTTTCTGCCATCTGCTCCCCATACAAAGTTGACACTAAAGAGTCCTGGTGACAGCTTTCTATGACTGCAGCTGGGCACATGGGAATTTATTTTTTTATTTTTTATTTTTCTGGGGACAATGAAAAGAGGCATGCTTTAACACTCTGGGTATTTGCCACGTCTCCACTGGGAGTAGCAAATGACGACTCTCATTACTGGGTTTAGGAACCCTTCGTCCCTGAAGCCAACATGGCCAATTAATGTCATGTAAAACATGACTAGGGTATATACCCACAAGATTAATCCCATTGCAGAGATACATGCACAACCATGGTTTTTGCAGCTCTTTTCACAATAGCGAAGAGCTGCAAGCAACCCAAGTGTCCCTCAACTGATGAGTGGATAAAGAAAATGTGGTACATCTACACAATGGAGTGCTATGCAGTGGTAAAGAAAGATGACATCATGAAATTTGCAGGTAAATGGATGGAACTAGAAGCCGTTATGCTAAGTGAAGTAACACAGTCCCAGAAAAACAATCGACATATGGTGTCCCTAATTTGTGGATCCTAGCAACAAATCTTCATATCAAAAGCAAGTTCTGTTGATGAGAAAATGGTGTAGGGAATGAACTTGACCCTAAGTGAAATAACTGAAAAGTCAGCTAAGAAACATATGTTTAGACAAGTTATTTTGATTAAAATGATAATGTCTTTAATCATTAGCTTGTTTGATCTCTCGTTCTACTTTGTTATAATCAAAACCCAGTTAAGTTATTACAAAATGTTTCTGTACATTGAGTTTATGTCTTTGCTATTCTAGTGAATTTTTCTCTCTGGTACTGTTAATTTTTATCAATAAAGATGATTTAAATAAAAACGTCAATCATTAAAGTATGTCAGTTTTCAAACCTAAATCTTACAAAAAATCAATATGTTAAATGTGTTCAACTGTTCTGAGTATTAAAATATCCATTACTGGGGCTGGAGAGATGGCTCAGCGGTTAAGAGCACTGACTGCTTTTGCAGAGGACCTGGGTTCGATTCCCAGCACCCACATGGAGGCTAAAACTGCCTTTAAGCTGGGCGTGGTGGCCCATGCCTTTAATCCCAGCACTCTTGAGGCAGAGGCAGGCAGATCTCTGAGTTCCAGGCCAGCCTGGTCTACAGAGTGAGTTTCAGACCATCTAGGGCTATAGGGAGACCCTGTCTCAAAAAAAAGTAAATAAATAAAATGTCCATTATACATATTGCCAATAAAAAAGAGACAGCTACGCATTTATTTAGCCACAACCCTCCTATTTAGAATTCAAATTCCAGATATTGTCTTTTATGTTGAAATTGTAAGGTCGTAGCCCACCTAAGTCAGAGATTTTAGGAGACCAACTGAGGAAGAAATTCTGAGAAACAATTATCTCGGACTGCATTCCTGCAACCCAAGAAACGTTGCTGCAATGTCCTACAATCATTTCTCACCAGAGACCAGAACCAGGCCTCAATCTCACTCAAGATGCTTCTACTGATACCAGCCACAGACCCATCTATATGCACATTCCCCAATCTCTTTGCCCCTACTTCCTTGAAAACTCAATTCCTTGTGTGGTTGGGTATAAAACTGCCACTTTGAGACTTTCTGGTGCTGGTCATCCTAATCCTGACACAGGTAGACCAGTCACCATGCCTGAAATAAACCCAACTTCCTTCTCTTTGGAGTCCTGACTCTTTCTCCCTCTGTACCAAGTCTCCCCTAAAAATGAACCTAACAGAAATATATATGTGCCAGATTCTGAAATGTTCTATCACCTGTTAGAGTACAGCTCTGGTCTGTCTTATTTTGATAATTATTGCATAATTTTACTATATGCATTGTTTTACTAATCAAACTGTTATAGATACTCCAACTTTAGTTTTTAATATTTATTTTAATTCATGTGGATGTGTGTGTGTGTGTGTGTGTGTGTGTGTTTGTCTGGGTGAGTGTCTTCCATATGTGGGTGTGGGGGGCAAGCTGAGCTCAAGTCCTCTGGGAGATTAATAAGCGCTCTTAACTGCTGAACAATCTCTCCAGCAGCCCCCTCAATACTCTAGTTTTAAGTTTCCCTCCCAGCTGTCCCAACCCTTTGAATGAAAATCAGAAGTCGTTCATTTATTCTAAAGGTCTGTTAGCAAGTTCCACACAAAGTCAGTTTACATTTTACAAAGTCAGTTTACATTTTTCTGTGCATGTTATTATTTGACAGACCAAGAGACCATTTTTCCTTAAGGTAAACTAACAGGAAGCAGCAACTGTCTTAGGCCTCATCTAAGATGTCTGTGTACTCATTGTGTTTTGGGCACCACAAAGGAACCATTGAATAAGCAGACACTAGGAGAAATTAATACAAAACCACCCTTCTCTGGTGCAAATTTTAGGGTAAATTCCAAGTCCAAAGTTCTGTTCTCTGTGTCCAATGGTACATGTACCTACTGCCCATTAAACAGCTCTCAGCACAAGGGCTTTCAAGAAGCGAGAATAGATTTAATTTCCCTGCTGTGCAGCTGCAGAAAAAAGTCTTTATTTTCTTTTTTGCAGCCAAGATTTCTTAGAGTTCTCCCTAACACAGGCTGTTACCTGTGATGTATTTGACACATGCCCACCTCACACACAGTAAAACCTCAGGAGCTCCCAGCACCAGCCTGCTCACATTATTTGTCTCCCAAATAAAAGAAGCACAAGTGTGGTAGTTAATTTTGATTGTCAATTTGTTGGATCTGTGAATCTATGATCAACTAAGAGGGGGATGATGGGGGGGTTGTCTATCAGGATATTTCCTGGAAGTATTAATCAAGGGGTGGTCCGTGAAGACAGTCATTGTTGGGCTACACATGATGTATCCTGTCAGTCAACCTAATGAATTCTAATATATAATATGTATATATATATATATATATCTCTAATATATATAGAATATATATATATTTTTTTTTTTTTTTTTTTTGTCTCAAAAGGACAAAAATATACTGTCCTAAAAAGAAACAAAGTGCTGAGCCTGGAGTACAATTTTTCCATGGATATAAACAAGGGAAATAATGTATCTTTGCTGTTTTAGTAGGCATTTCACTTGTTTGTGATGACCAGGACTGAAGGTCCTTGAGGAATTACAATCAAAGCCGGCTTTCAGAAATTCAGTAGATGCCTTTGGACCATCAAGAGTCCTCCAGAGAAAACCACCTGTTGTGAACATGCTGAAGGAAGCAGCAATTCATCTTTTACGCATCAGGCCACATGTCTTCCTGTTTCGTGTTGTTGATGGTAAAAGGACACAAAGGCACTGTGGTCTTCTTCCAGCTTTTATTTTGCAAAGGCAGCAATGTAACTAAATGTTAAGTCTCTAGCTCTGCACAGCATTCTTCTCTCCTCTCCTTCCTGTTCTAAGGATTGATGACTCATCAGTGGCTTTAAAAGTGGCTGCTGTGTTTATCCAGGGGATAATGAGCACTGATGTAATAGGAGGATTTTCCATAAGACCATCAGTATTTAAAAACTGTAATAATCCAGGAATAGAGAGGTGGCTCAGTAGTTAAGAGCACTAGTTACTCTTGCAGAGGTTAACAGCATCCACATGGCAGATACCCACCATATGTAACTCCAGTTCCAGGGCATCCAATGGCCTTTTCTGGCACCCACAGGCATCAGGCACACACGTGGTGCAGTTAAATATATGGAGGCAAACATTCATAAAAGAGTGATAAATGCATCTTTTAATTTATTAAAACTAAAATATAGAATGATAATGGAAAGGGGGTACAGGAAAGATTAGAAAGTGATGGTGAGGGAGTGAACCCCCCCAGACAGGAATAAAGCTGTTCTAGACACTGGTGATTATTGAGACCACTGAAATATGGATGCCAAAAAATACTACAATTTTCCCAAGAATCTCATGATAGGAGGAGGTAAAGGGTGAGGGCTCTGGTGCCAGTCAGAGGAAGAACTAGTCTCCCAGGAAGAGATTTCACATACTTCTGACAGCTTCTCAGACAATCTTGCAGAAGACACTAATAAGAAATACCCAAAGCAGAGATAAAGGCCAAATCAGTCTGAATTAAAAGTAAACCAAGATAGGGTTTTATTCCAGGAAATGTGCTCTTTCTCCAGTGAATCCATGGCCTTCCAGTACCATCATAAGGTGCAGATCTGGGAGGCAGGGAGAGCCTTTTATTGGAGGAGGGGAGATTGTGACAAGTTGGAATCCGGCCAATTAAGCCTGAACTAGATGGTAGGTGTCAGAGGGCTTATGATCTGGAAGAATGGGGGCCCCCAGGAGCCCGCTTAATCAGATCCTCCCACCAACCCATTCTGGATGCCCTCCATACCACCCCCTTATGGGGGGGGGAATTGGTGCACAGAGGGGCCGGCCCTCTGATAAGGGGCCACAGGTATTTCCCGTGAATCTAGCCCCTGGGGGGAATCACTCCCTGGAGTGGTAACCATGGGAGGCCAAAGATCTCAAGGAGCTTTGCAAGGCAGTAACTGAAGATGGCCCAAATTCCCCCTGGGCCTTAACCCTACTGCAAGACATCGCCTATCATCCCTGTGTTCCCAAAGACTGGATTGACGTAGCCAAAGCAGTCCTCCCTAGGCCTATGTTCATTAAATGGACAGCCCTCTTTAAGGAGGAATGCAGGCTTCGAGCTGAGGAGAATCAGAGGGCCAATCCCGCCATCCCCATCACGTTTGAGATGCTTTCTGGGACGGGGATGGGTACTACACTACACGGGAATCCAACAGGCTAGAGTCCCGGGTCCCTTCCTCAATCAAGTGAGATAATGTGGACTGGATGATTGAAACAAGCTGAATGAGGGATCCACAGAGTCGCCAATTGGTGGAGTGAGGTAAAAACCTGGGGAACCCCTCCCAAAATTCATAGATAGAGTTCAACAGAGCATTTACTGAAAACTCCCTGCAGGGGAGCTTAGAGAAAAATTTGTAAAATTAATGGTATGGGAGGGAATGAATAATGATCATCCTATGGCTTGTGTAGGCAAGAAGGACCAATCCATGAATAGTTGGGTCACAGCATCGCAGGACGTGGGCACCCAGCATCACCAGTCCTGGTCTCTAGCCATGGCTTTACAAGCTCAAACCACTGCCATGACAGAAGCTATCACACAAGCCTTAAATAGAACGGCCTTAAAGCCCCTCAACAAAGGACTGGGTGGGACCTACTTCAAATGTGGACAAAAGGAACATTTTAGGAAGGATTGCCCTCAGGAGGGCACAAAGGGACCCGTAGTTATGGAGAAGCCCCCTGCCACTCCATGCCCTCAATGCAGAAAGGGCTTCCATTGGAGAAGGGAATGTAGGTCGAAATTTGATCTGGAGGGAAATCCTTTAAACTAACTCCGGGGCAACCTCCAGACCCATCATGCCAAGGAGGAATAAGACAGGATATGAGAGCCCCCAGGCAGGGAGGGGGACGGACCCAGGCTCAATGGACAGTCCCCGTGACTGAGGGCTTACATCCCCAAATGTCAGTCATCATTGGAGGCACAAAGTTGCAATGCTTAATAGACACAGGAGCAGATAGGACAGTTTTGAGGAAGGAGGAGGTACCTGCAGTTGGCCTTTGACCCCTGGGCCTATACTCCTAGGGGTGGGAGTAAATTCTAGGACTGAGGAGACATCAGTCCTCATGAAATGGATAAGCCCTGATGAGGATCAAGGAAAGGTTAGACCGTTAGTAGCTAGGGGGCTCAGATCCAACTTGCTAGGACAGTACTTGCTGGGGCAAAGGGACACAGTACTAACTACTGATGATAAGGTGTTTTTTGAGGACTCCCTGGATGACTCCCCCTACCAAGAAAAGGGAAAGCAGGTCAAAATCTACCCCCAATCATAGGGGCCACTGCTCCCCGGGTTCCCCCTATTAGATGGAAGCTGGGCAATCCCATCTGGGTAGAGCAGTGGCCATTAACACTACCAAAGTTAGAAGCCTTACACCAGCTAGTGGAGGAGCAGTTAAGGCTCGGGCATATCCGCCCGACCATGCGTTCCTGGAACACGCCTGTCTTTGTTATCCACAAAGCCTCAGGTTCATGGCGTATGCTGCAGGACTTAAGGAAAATAAATGACCGACAGAATGGAACTGGTCGGGACTCACTTGAGGCATGACTTGGACTCCTGCCATTCCCTCAGATTTCTTGATTGCAGTAATTGACCTCAAGGACTGTTTTTTCTCAACCCCCCTGCACCCAGAAGACTGCAGTAAATTTGCCTTTTCAGTGCCATCCCTTAACTACTCTCGGCCAGATCGACGATATGAATGGGTGGTGCTAACCCAGGGCATGGACAACAGCCCTGCATTTTGCCAACAATAACTCGCCATCCTCCTGGCTTCTATGCTACCATGGAGAGATTCCTTGTTGTACCTTTATATAGATGATCTCATTATAGGCCACTGGTACCCCCATGAGTTACAGGAATTCTTAAGGATAATATCACAAACACTGACACAGGGGAGATTCACGGTGGTGCCTGAAAAGATCCAACAAGTCCCCCCTTTTAAAGTATTAGGCACCCATCTCTCCCTCACAAAGGTTAGTCCTGTAAAGCCTAATATAGAAGTGCCAGATCAACTCACTCTGGCACAGCTCCAAAGTTTGCTCGGTGAGATCAACTGGCTTAGACCCTGGGTGGCCATGCCCATGGAGACACTAACACCACTGTTTGACTTGCTAAGAGATAAAAGTCCCCAAGAAGAGATCCCTATCACACAAAAACATAGAGAGATCTTTGGGGCTTTTCAAGAGGCCTTGCACGACTGCTTCTTAGCCAGATATTCTAGAAAATACCCCATATCCCTATGGGTGCTTGCAGGATCGGGCCTGGCCACAGCAGTAACCACTAAGGAAGGGGAGCCCTTAGAATGGATACATGCATCCACAGCAGGCACACCCCGGGTGTACTCACAAGCAGACCAACTGGTGGATGCAATAATACGGGGGAGAACACAGGCACAGAGGCATTATGGGATGGACCCCCATCACATTATCCTCCCATATAGAACATCAAACATTGAATGGCTAGCCCGCAACCACTCACACCTAGCTGTCTCCCTGAAAGGATTCATGGGGAAGATAGACTGCCATTTTGGGCCCTCTAAATGGGCCACCATTTTACAAAAATTTCCCCTAGCATTCACAATGCCCTCTCTACTTTCCAAGACATCTATACCGCATGCACTATGCATTTTCACTGATGGAGGAAAGGCTGGCTCAGCCTATGTAGCCTTTGAAAAGAACGGTCCTACTCCAACCAGCCAAAGATTCCAACCAAGCCAAGGATCCACTCAATATAAAGAACTGTTGGCAGTAGTAATGGCATTGCAGGACTTTCATGAGCCATGTAACCTCTTTTCTGACAGCATGTATGTTACTAATCTCCTACTTCACTTACCACAGGCCCATATCAGGCTTGACAGCAACCCGATTTCCCCTCTCATAGTAAAGCTTAAAGCCCTCTTGGAAGGAAGAAATGCCCCAATATATCTCCAACACCTTAGAGGACACTCAGGCCTCCCTGGTTTCTTATCTATGGGAAACACCCTAGCAGACAAGCTGGCCCCAGGGCCTAACATCTTAATAGCTCATGAAGCTGCAAACTTTCATGAGCTGACCCATGTAAACTGGAGAGGGCTACACCAAAGTTTCCCCCAGGTACCTATAAAAGAATTGAAAAAAATATATCCAAACGTGTAAATCTTGCCAACCCTTCCTCAGAGTACCCTCGCTTCAACCCCCAGGAGTCAATCCTCGGGGCTTGAAACCTAATGCCCTCTGGCAAACAGATGTCACCCATTTTGCTGCCTTTGGAAAACTTAAATATGTTTTTGTGTCTGTTGATACTTTCTCCAGGGCCTGCTGGGCCACTGCCCACTCTGGAGAAAAGGCCAAACATGCCCAATCTCATTTCCTCCAATGCATTGCTACACTCGGACTGCCCCACCAAAACAAAATGGACAACAGACCTCATTTTACCTCCAAGGTCCTTAAAGGACTGTTTGAAAGATAGGGTATTAAACATACCACGGGAATCCCTCACAATCCCCAGGGACAGGCTATTGTTGAAAGACACCAGCAGTACCTTAAGGAACAATTACAAAAACAAAAAGGGGAGTAAGCCCCCACCTGCAGCTAGCAGAGGCCCTCTTTACTATAAATATTTTAAATTTTTCTAAAGAAATGACTGAATCAAGATTCCAAAAACACTTGGGTCAGAAGAGCCTCAACCACCAGGTGAAAGTCAAATGGAAAGATCCATTAACACACCAAATAGAAGGGCCCAGATCCCCTACTCACAATGGAGAGAGGCTTCATGTGTGTGTTCCCCATAGGAGAGGAAGCACCCATAAGGGTGCTGGCAAGAAACCTCAAGTACTTACCCCAACAAGAAAACAATGAAAACCATCTGCCTCACCTCTTAGAACCATTGCCCCCTTCTTCCTAACCCTTTACTAACCAAGGGCCAAGGCTCCATTTATATTTTTTCAGAAATCTTGAAGAACAGCTACCATGAGCCCCTTCAAGAGATCTTCACCTTCACCTGGACCTAGGTTCTGGAGCTCCCTGATGATGACAGTTTCTATCTCCTCTCTTCTTGCTCCCACTTGTGCCCATGACCTCTGGGCCTTTGTCCCTTTGCCGCCCATACTCTTACCTGTCTCTCAGAATGCCTTTGCCTTCCCAGTTTTTTACTCCTCCAACCTATCCACTGGACTAACACTGACAACCCCAAGGGGTCGCTTTATCAATGTCACTGGTACCTTTTATAATCTCTCCAATACCCTTTGCTTCACACACTCCCGTACAGGTCACCCCCACTGTGTCTCCCTCTATTTTCATACTTCAGGGGATTTCAAGGACAATAGTTCTCAAGGCCAAGTTAGAGACCTCTCTAAATTTTTGACTCTGCACATTTGCTCTACATCTGCTAATTTCACCAAGTGCTCAGCTAAGCTTTCTATGCCTTGATGTCAGCCTGTTCCCCACTACTCTTAATCTGCTCTTTGGGGAATGGGCCCTCTGTGGCCCTATCACTTGTTTTGATGTCCATTCACTACTGTTCCTTAATGGTACCACCTACTTTAATGGCACTTATACTGCTAACTCCAGCTTCAAGAGCTCTGTTAATGTTACTCAAAATACATCTTACTCCTTTCTCCCTGTACCAGTATGCGTTAAACCCCCCTTCTATTTTCTCTTGACTAACATCTCCTCACCTGCTAACTCCAGTTTAATCAACCACTCAGGCATCTCCTCTTATTTCTCATCTGACTGCTGGCCCTATGCTAGAGGCAAACTAGCGCTTTTGCTCCAAAACCCCTCTGCCCTCTGGGTCCCCGTGACCAACGTCACCCACTTCCACAGAGTGGAACTCATGCATCCTACACACCTATGCTGAGTCTTTGGACTTACTGCCTTCATCATCAGAACCATTCTGGTTGTTCTGGCCTTGGCTGCCATGGCAGCCACCTCCCTTATCCAAAGTATTATGACAGCCACTACCCTGAGTTCCATTGTGGACCAATCGGCCTCAATCCTCCAAACCTAAAACCTCATCAACTCCCACTTTCACACTGTTATTCTCAATCTACAGCAACAGATTGACCACTTGGTGAGGAAATTCAAACACTCTACACTATGGTTCAGATGTCTTGTGACCCCAGGTTCTCCTCCTTTAACTTAACCCCCTTTCCAGTCATTAATATCTCTCAGAGGCATCAGGAACTTACTGAGTACATCAAGGGTCCCTGGTCCCAACAATTCATAAACTATACTTTGACTCTTGGTTCCCAAATCGTGCCCCTTAACTCCACTCACCCCGACGTCATAGCCTTTGATACCGGTTTCATTTCACAGGTGTGGTCTAAACTAAAATCTCTCTTTGATCCCACAATGGTAGCCACGTGGGGAATCCTCTGCCTTCTGGCATTAGTCTGTCTCTTATTCTTCAGATGTCTGCTCTGTTTCACCCATAGCCAATGCAAAGCCAACAAAGTGACAGCCCACATCCTCTCAGCAATGGTCAACAGGGGGGGCCACCTACACTTCCGCTGATGAAATAATTCACATCTGGGTCTCGTCCATCCACAACTCACATGAATAAGCCTGGTGACCCTGCCAAAATATGCACCACCCCATGCTTCCTATCCTGCCCCCATCCTGCATGGCTCCTCATCCTTGGGCCAAGTTGTCCAATCTTGCTATATTATACACCAGACCAAGATTCCCTATTACAGGCTTATCCACCAGGGTCCAGGACCCTATAAAATGGCCATCTTACCCAGCCTCCTGCCCTCCATGTTACCAATGATGGGTAAGACCCCGGAAAAACTGAGGCAACCTAAGACAGGGCATGGAGAGGCTCTTTGTCAGAGTGGAGTCATAGCATCCCATGAGGGGTAAGATCTTTCTGCAGTCAGTCAACCTAAGACAGTGGCCAAACCTAAGCTGTTTGTACGCCGAAGATGGGTAAGACTGAATCTGCAAGAGAAGACAACCTAAGACAGGGGCTATGTTCCTCCTCCTGCATTACAAAAACAAAAGGGGGAGGTGTTGGGCCTGCCTGAAGCATGGGCCCACAAGTAATCTCTTGAGGCTGCCCTAAAGTTTGATGACTTGTCTATAAGTTTTGAAAGTAAGTAAAATTCTGCATAGGAATGACTCAGCATAGCCCAACCTGAAAAAACGGCTTTGTCTGGGCACGCTGAGAAGGCCAGTTGCCTAGATGTGGCCCAGACGCACTCCCGGTTGCCTAAGATGTGGCTAAGTAGCCAGGTTACCTGGATGACACTGCTGGTTGTCAGAAAGCAGCTGCAAATCCTGGTTATCATTGGCCCAGGATCCCTGTCACTCTCACTTCTCCCACCCCACTTGCCAAAGAGATATAAACCACTAACCAGGTGAAGTAAAACAAGCTTTGCCTAGAAGCACTCCCAGTCTCCTGTGTTCTTTGTTCGGGATTGCCAGCACTCACTCCCTTGCTCAGCCCCATCCGGTCTGCACTTCTCTCCCAAGCTTTCTCCATGGAGCATCAGCAGTGGCTGGGGGATTTTGCCCTGGCAGAAGGGAAAGAGACAGGGTTCTTGAGGCATGTCAGGACTGGTGGGTTGTGGGAGGCTATTAAGGATGTCATGGCACAGGAGTGGAACTGGGCAGACAGACATGACTAAAAAGTAATAGGTGAGAAAATGGCCTGCAAGGACACGGGGGAGAGGTAGAGTCCTTTGTGGGAAAGAGGAGGTCCAATCCACTCTGGTGATAGAAACTGATGAGGGAACTGTAGGGCCAGAGTGTGAGGTCAGGACAGAAATGAAGCCCAGCTGTCCAACAGGAAGGAAATGGACTTACCTGCTACCTGGAATATTAGCCTGGGCTCAACAAGGTTCAGTGGAGATCTCTGAATCTGGCTGTTGTCAGACCTCCACCAGGCCAAGGAACTCAGAGGCCGGAGGGGGTTCGGGTGCCTAGAGCAATGGGCCTGGACCATTGTGGCATGGCACTGAGGATGAGCCCACATCGAGGCATTCAGTCTTTGAATGGCCAGGCCACTGGCAGAGCTCTGGCAGAGAGTGCAGCATGGTGGATGGCTTGGGGTTTGGGAATTTTCTAGCCCAGTGACCTTTGCCACACTTGAAGCAGGCTCCTGGTAGAATGGACTTAGGCCAGGACCCTGTGGGATAGGGCTTGACAAAATCCCATGTGTCTCATTGTGGGAAAGCCATTGGCCTCAGAGCTTGGGCATGGAGTGTAGGCTTTTGTTGTAGCAGACACTGTTGGGAGGACAAAGCTGCTTCCTCTCAGTCATTAAATATTTTAAAAGTCATTTTCATCAAATCCTGCACAGGAGTCTGGGGACTGTCCTCGGCCTTTTTAATTTTCTTATGATAAACGGAAAAGGATAAAGTGAGAAGCCAAGATCATGGGCACTGTTGGGGAGGGAGGGTCAAGGCAAGCTTTAAGTATGGTTGTCAGCTGGGCATGGTGGCACACATCTTTAATCCTAGGACTTGGGAGGCAGAGAGACAGGCAGATCTTTGTGAGTTCAAGGCCAGCCTGGTATACAGAGTGAGTTCCAGGACAGCTGGGGTTACAGGGAGACCCTGTCTCTAAAAGACCAAAAAATAAATAAATAAAGTATGGTTGTCCTTAATAAATTCTGAATTGCAGAAGGAAAAACAACAGGGGCAGGGGAGGCATTTTCACAAGTCTTCAGTAGACAGGGAATAGACTTAAATTAAGCTCACCAAAATTGGTTTCATTTGGATTGTCCCATGTGATCCCTGGAAGTAAAACCTAACCTTACTGTCCACAGGTAGTACAGTACAGAGAATCTCCAGCTGTGGAAAAAGGATCTAATAATTAATTTTGATGATGGTAGTTTATAAAAGTTGTACTCAGCAGAGGAACATACATGGAAATGCTTTCATTTAAACACTGTAGATGTCATTTACATCATGGATCCCCAACCAGTTTCTTTGCATTCTCAAGGCCGAGATGGCCAAACTGGCCAATGCAGTTTCTCTATCATGCTGGTACCAAACATTTTACAAAACAGAATTATATACAGTTTCATCAAGGAAGAAGCTAAAGGATGGGGAGAGCGGTGACATTCAGTCCTACTGTGGCAGTGCAAAACAAAGATAATTCAGCAATTGACAATATCAAAAGCATGAAGTTTTGTACAGGAGAATGGTATTCAGGAACCTAAAAAGAGAGAGGAGGGCAGAAATACAACATACAGTCTTGGGGGTAATGTCCAGGGCAGTGGTGCATATAGTAAAAATACCTTAAAACAGTCAATTTGGAAGAAACACCTTACATAATTTGAAGATCAAATTTAGTCTAACAGAAAACTTAAGGATCCTGGGTTCATTTTGGCCTTTGAATATATAATAGCTTTTTTGCACAGTATAGCCTGGAAGTGACCACTTTTTGACAGACACATGACAGACTTATACATAAAAAAGTTAACACAGATGAAACAGTTAACACACAGACAGCTTGGACAGACACATGCATGACTTAATTGCATAAACATACCGACCAGCTATCACAGTGAACCGGCATGAGGGGCTGGCTTTAACCATGGGAGCCTGGCTCAAAGCAGCAAAAGCTTGCCAAAGGGCCAGTTAGTGTAAGTGGATGGGTGCAGGGACAGCAGATCTGGCTCACACCATGGCTCGCCTGTGTTTAATAGGTGCTGGGTTACCTGCTAATTTAATGAAACAGAATAAAAACAAAACCAAAACAGTGTTTGTTAAAAGCCAGTAGCTTAAGCAGTAATCCTGTGAAAACATTAAATACACCCAAACAAAAGCTAAAATGGAAAAATGATTTTAATTAGAAACAGATGAAAACACAGTGATACATTTATGAAATTTCAATAGTGGACACTTTGGGATTAATTTGTTAATCTGCCTGGTAAATGCACTCATGCCATGTGATGAGATAAAAATGGAGACTGTGTATCCATGCCATGTTATGAGAAAAAAATGGCGACCCTGTCAATTTGAATCAGGTGTGGGAATGGAGGAGGAAAGATCAGAGATGGGGGAGGAGTGTACAAGAGAGAAAGAGCAGATACTGGAAAGCCTGCTTGTAGCCAGTTTAGAAGAAAGAAAAAATTTTTTTTCTGGTGGGTAGGCTTTGACCCAGAGTTGACCATTTCCAAGCCTGGAGATCTCTGGACGGGGCCCGGGGTGGCAGAAAAGCATCCTCTACTGCACCTTGAGACCTGGCAGTGGGGTAGGCATGGGGTGGAATTGGGATGAACTGAATGTCTTCAATCTGGTAAAACCTCTCCGCCAAAACAGCCAGTGGACCCTGGGTTCACTGGGCTAAGGTCGCTGAGCGACTGCGGGCCCAGACCTCCCCTCCCCCCAGGCAGAGGAGAAAGAGCTTGCCCTAGTGTTGCAACGACTTAGGCAGGAACTCTGGACAGCAGAAATGAGCAACAGGAAATATACTTACCCAGGTCAGAAGCTGGATGCCTCAGGAAAGGAAAGGGGTGCCCTTGGTGTCTGTTGGCCCTGGGACTGAGGAAAAATAGTCCCATTCTCCATTGGGCCACCAATACCAGAAGTGTCTGACACAGGGATAAAGGGCAAGTCAGTCCAAATTAAAAGTAAATAAAGGCAGGCATTTATTCCAGGAAACACGCTCTCTCTTGGTGGAATCCATGGCTCCCAGGATGATGAGAAAGTGTGCATCTAGGAGGCATGGAAAGCCTTTTATATGGGGGAGGGGAGATAGTGACATTGGAATCTGGCCAATTAAGCCAGGTCAGGGGCTCAAATCTGGAGGTGGGTCTCAAGTCTAGAGGTTTCATGGGAATCTGGCCTGACTGGAAAAGAAAGGAGGGTCTTTCCGGTCTATGCCATTTTGGCTTTTACCACTGCCTGACATAACATCTAAGAGCAGAGATAGTAATATGTCATTGATGGGCAAGACAGGCCACGCCTTGACCAGGACCTCCAGTCATGAATGCCTCTTTCCCACTCCTTGTCTATTAAAGGCAGGATCTCTCTGAAACTCCAGCTAATCTGGAACTCACTATGTAGACCAGGTTGGCCTGGATGTTACAGAGGTCTGCCTGCCTTTGCCTCCTGAGTGCTAGCATTAATAAGGTGTACACTGCTAGGTTCATTTTGAGGGGAGACTTGGTGCAGAGGGAGAAAAATTCAGGAATTCGATGAGAAGGAAGTCGGGTTTATTTCAGGCATGGAGGTTGGCCTGCCTGTGTAGGGATTAGGATCCCAGCATCAGAATGTACACCCAAATGGCAGTTGTATACACAGGCACACAAGGAAATGAATTTTCAAGGAAGTAGGGGCAAGGAGATTGGGGAATGTTCATAGGTGGGTCTGCGGCTGGTATCAGTAAAACCATCTTGAAGGAAACTGAGACCTGTGACTGGTATCAGTAGGAGCATCTTGAGTGAGATTGAGGCCTGGTTCTGGTCTCTGGTGAGGCATGATTGCAGGATGTTGTAGCAACATTCCTCGGATTGCAGGACTGCAGCCCAGGATAATTGTTTACTTGGCACTTCTTCCTCAGTTGGTCTCCTGAAGTCCCTGACTTAGGTGGGCTACAACCTTACATACACCACAATACCAGGGTCTCTTGCCTTCTATTTAAATCTACACATCATGCTAAGGCCCTGGAGATGGAGAAAGCTGGACTTTGGGTGTGACTAAGCCTCTTTGTTCATGTTCACAATAGCCTTTCTCTGCCTTAAGCTACTCATTTGCTTGCTTAATTGGCTTTTGAAGACAGGTAGCCCAGCTACAGTTATAAAGAATACCAAGGCTCAGGAAGAAGGGAGTAAAAATAAAAGGCGAGGAGAGGGAAAGGAGGGAGTGGAGAGCTATGTGGAGGAGGGGGTAGATGTTTGGGGAAGGTAATATAAAAGGTCTTAAATACATCAGAGGTGCAGATACAGATCTGGGGGCTGTGAGCTTAAATAATTATTTTCTGTGGCTATTCAAGAGACTTGTGGCAAAGACATTAACTTCCTTCCACCTAGCAAGGGTCTCTGGATATCAGAGCAGAGGTCCATTGAATGGGAACCCCACCATGCTGAGATTAGTAATAAGGATTTCAAGTTTTCCATTCAAGGAGCCTCACAGTCCTTCAGCCACATGCTGAGCTTGCACTCAGCTAATAAATCGAAGCTTTCTCTCCTGAATTGCAATTATTAGTCAATAAATCAAAGCTGTACTCAGAACTGCACCTTCATCCTTGACTCCCACTTAAGCCAAAGCCCCTGTCGTTACTGATGCGAAGGGGTGAAAACCATCTCCTGGTTTGGGGCCGGATGGTGGCAAGCTGAGGTTAGTGTAAGTGGCTTCCAAATGATTCAGGGACACATTCTTTCTTTCTGCCTTTTCCATGTTAAAATCCTCTGTGGTGCTGGGACAAATACAATTAGAGACTAGTCAGGGAACTTCGGTTGCTCTGAGCTTCTGTAATATTGGAAGAATAATTCACCATCCTCAACTCCTCAAAGGCCCACTTGTGCTGCAATGTGGGTGAGCAGGACCTGGGGCTAGAATCTAGCCTAGAGCTGGTGAAATCCTTCAGTCCTCTGCGCTAGCAACTTAATGTCAGCTTGAATCACCATTTTGGACCAGCTAGGAAAACGTGACCTGGCGCCACTTTAGAAGACATATCCTGTTGGACTTTTGAAAATAGATGCAGGCACCCCACAAAAGTTGTCTGCTGGGATCACCAGGGCAAAGAATTTCTCATTGTTCTCCTGAGTTTCAGGATATGTACAGAGCTCCCGCATCTCTCCTGGAGGATGAAGGGTATATGTTAGTGGTTGTCTTGAACTGACGCTTGGCTCTTTGAGTAGGAAACTTGCCCCACAAACTATCTCATGCCTTGAAGGCCTGTTCCCCAGCTGGGTGTACTATTTGGGAAACTAAGTGAAGAATAGCTGTGAGGAATAGGTTGTTAGAGATGTGTCTTCCTTGCGTTGACCTTGCCCTGCCTCTCTTCTAGGCTCTCTCTTTGCTATCTGTCTAGAAGGTATTATCTCTCACTTGATGCCAGCCCATGGCCCCAGCACAGACCCAAGGATGATCAACCTATACTCTGAAACAATATGCCAACATAAATCTCTCTCCCTTAAGTTGTTTAGGTCAGAGATTGTTGACACAGTAACAAAAAATTGATTAACATACAAACTTATGTATTGAAATGTCCCCCTTCCCCTTTCATTCTTTCTGACTCCTTCACTCATCTCCTCCCCAATCCATAAAAATTTGGTTAAAATTATATACCTGTAAACTTTTGTGAATAGACTTCCTGATTTGTAATTATCCGTGCCTTGATGCATTATTTTGAAAGGCAATTTCAGGTTTGATTGTCAAATCTATAACTATAAATATAGATGCAATATGGACATTGGTCATGGACTTAGGGGACAGCCATACAGTGTATTAAAGACTTGCTGGGATGGAACATTTGTAGCATGCTCTTTATTTTATTATTTTTTTGAGAGATGGACTCCCTATAGCTCTAACTGGCCTGGAACGTGCTATGTATTCCAGGATGGTCTTTATCTCACAGAGATCCACCTGCCTCTGCCTCCTGAGTGTGAGGATTAAAGAGTGCCCCATGCAAACTCATAAAAGCAAGAGAAGGACCATTTGCTACCTAATTTTTAGCATAATGTAATACAGCTGATTCTACATGAAACGAATTACAGAAGTAGAGGCTGAACCACATTTTAACCCAACTGCACTTCTCATCCACCTGCAGAATCATTTGATTCCCTGTCACTGTCAGCCAGCGTTGGATTCCTATTGTCCTTGAAAACACACTGTGTACATTAGTCACAAATTGGAGTGTGAGTGCTACCTTGGCAATCTCAAGAGCTTGCTCCACGTTCACAAAAATGGAATCATTCCCACTGTTTAAGAATCTGTGCTGCAGGAAAGACAGGGCCTGAAATGGGTGGCTTTTGACACGAAGCAAGCAAAGTCTTTGCACAGCGACACAACACAAGCTTAGTCACAGCTGTTTATGCTTTAAATATATATATTATTTATTTTTACTTTATGTATTTTGCCTGCATGTATGTAATGTACCCATATACGCAATTCCTGCAGAGGTCAGAAGAGGGCATGAGGTCCCTGAGAAATAGAGTTAGGGACAGTTGTTAGCTACCATACTGGTGCTAAGAACCAAACTCAGGTCCTCTCCCAAACCAGCCTATGCTCTTAACTGCTGAGCCATCTCTCCAGCCCCTTGTTTATGTGATAAAGATGCCTGTGTTTCCAATATTGTACACATCACCTCCTCTATATCTGACTTTGGGTTCATGTTGAATTTCACTTTCACATAAGACAGGGCATCCAAAAGAGGGACTGAGGTGTTGGCTCAGTAAGCTGAGGTTCTTTATTTCTTTTTTGGTCTTTTCAAGACAGGGTCTCCATGTAGCCCCAGCTATCCTGGAACAGGCTCTGTAGACCAGGCTGGGCATGAACTCACAGAGATCTGCCTGCCTCTGCATCCCAAGTGCTGGGATTAAAGGCATGTGCCACCACGTCCAGCTTAAACTTTTTTATTGAATATATACACATGTATAGATATGTTGGAGGTCCATGAATTTCAGGAAGTTTGGTCTATGGATGGCCTTTTCCCTACCAATGTGACAGATAACATTGTGAGGGGACTTTGTGACTCTTGTGAGTTTCTTGAACTTCCTGAGATTTGTTTATTCTTTGAGCTTTGTAAAGGGATTTTACTTCTTGGTTCTTAAGGAACTTCCATTTGGGGTAAAAGGGAGAATAGTGTTTGACTTTAGAGGAAATAGCTTCACATCAAATGGGCGAAATGTGCCTGAAATCTCAAAGACTACAGTGTTCCATTATAAATGACAAGATGAGCAAGTCCATTTAGTAAGTCAATGGCAGAGTTAAAACCTTAGTGTATTTTGCTATGTAATGGGCTGTAGGATGTGTCCTTAAGGGCTGTGTCTTGTGACATTAGACTTCCTGGATTTAGATTTTGCCACTGACATGGACTCAATAAGCAAAGAATTATATCAGTGTTACACCCTTTCATTTCCTACTGGAAATGAGGGCATTGGAGTCCTGTTATTATAACTGTAGAATTAAATAAGATTAAGGGCTTGACTTCCATTTCTGACCATAATAGAACAACGGGGACTGGATTAGTCTTTTACAAGAAACAAGTAGAAAGCTAATCCCTAAGAACAAGAGAGACATCTCATTGGGTAAAAATACTTGCTGAACAAGTCTGATAACCTGAGTTTGACTTCCAGAACCCATGTAAAAAGCGAAAGGTGGTAGTTCACAGTTCTAACTCCAGTTCTCATATGTCAAGATGGGAAGCAGATACAGGGGACTTTCCTGTAAGTTTGTGGGCCAGCTAGACTGGCATACACAGTGCAGTAAGGCATAATAAGAGAGGCCATGCTTCAAAAAATAGTGGAGGTAAGAACTGACTCCTGAAGAGTTGCCCTGTGACCTCCACACACACAAAGTTTGTGGAATGAACATTCTAGTATGAGTGGGTGAGTAAACACACACACACACACACACACACACACACACACACACACACACTAAATTAGAAATATGAAAGTAGATTTTGATTTTGAAACAGGGTCTCCTTGCAGCCCCAGCTGGCCTGGAACTCCCTATGTAAGCCAGGCTGGCCTTGAACTCACAGAGACCTGCCTGCTTCTGTCTCCCAAGTACTGTGACTAAAGGTATGTGCCACCATGCCTGGCAACAGTAGACTTTTTGAAAGAGAGGCAATCTGTATAAAATAGATTGTTAGGACAATTTGTAGAGAGCTAACATCTTTTTTGGGGGGTTCTTTTTTGAGACAGCATTTCCCTGTAGCTCCAGCTGTCCTGGAACTCACTATGTAGACTAGGCTGGCCTCGAACCCACAGAGATTGGCCTGCTTCTGTCTCCCAAGCGCTAGTATTAAAGGCATGTGCCAGCACACCTGGTGAGACCTAACATCTTTACATTCTTGATGGTTACCCTTCATTATCAACCTAACTGCGTTTAGAATCATCAGTACGGGGTGTGTCTGTGAGAGCCTTAAACAAGAAAGGAAGACTCACCATCAACATGGGTGCTACCTTCCCACAGGCTGAGGTTATACCCTGAATAATCAGAGAATGAGCTGAGCACCAGGATTCAACCCTCTGTCCTTCGTAACTGTGGATACAATGTGACCCACTGTCTTACAGCCCCACTGCCCAATTTACGCACTATAACTGGCTATATCTTTATAACCTACCTTCAAGTGAGCAGGTGCTGTGCTTTTCTTTTTTTTTCTTTGTTCTCTTCAAAGTTGTTGTGGCCATTATGAATCTTTTAAATTTCTCAACACATAGAATCAGCTTGACTATTATGATTTTGGCCATGATTGCATTAAATCAGTATATCAGTTTGGGGAAAACAAAATCAAATTGACACTTTTACATTATAGGGTCTTACAAAGTATGCCTAGCTCTTTCTATTTTATTCTTTCGTTTCTCTCAGGAAGTGTTTCTAGTTTGATGTGTACATATCTAAGACACATTTTCTTAGATTTATTTCTGAGTATTTTATATTTCATGCTAACAGTGGAATCAATTCACTTGAATTACTGTTTATTTCTTGTACTTAGAAATTGTACCTGGGTTTTTCATATATCAAACTGTGTTCTGTAAGTAGACTGATGTTAAGTAATAGCTCTGTTTTTATTCATACAATTATGGTCGGGGCATATTATCAATGCATAAGAGTAGGTTTATTTGTTGCTTTCTAATCTGGATGTCTTTTATTTATTTCTATTTTTTAATCACACATATTTGAACCTCTACACAGAACAAGGAGAGGGGGAATATCTATATTGGACCCATACTTAAAAAGAAAGTATTTGGTGTCAATATTAATTATAATACTACTACTTTGTTTCTAACAGATGTCTTCTGGCAGCTTGAAGAAATTCCTTTCTATTCCTGCTCTGTTGGGGTTTCCATAAAAAATGATTGTTAAAATTTCTTATAATGGGGGGTGTGCTGGATAGCTTTGGTGTCAACTTGACACACCTGGGTTGAGGGAGCCTCGATTGGGCAATTGGCTCCATTGGATTGGCCTGTGGCCACATCTGTGGAGTATTGTCTTGATGGTCGAGCAGTTGGGGGGGGGGGCCCAGCCCACAATGAGTAGTGCCACCCTGCTGGTGGTTGTGTACGGTATAAGAAGGCAGGCTGGGCATGAGCAGTGAGCAAGCCAGTGAGCAGCATTCCTCCATGGCCTGTGCTTCAGCTCCTGCCTCCAGGTTCCTGCCTTGGGCTCCCTAAGTGATGAACTGTGACCCGGGAGATGTAAGCTGAATAAACCCTTTCCTCCCCAAGTTGGTGTCGGTCAGTGTTTTGTCACAGCAATGGAAGACAAACTACGACAGAAATTGGTACCAGAGAGTGGGGTATTGCTTGTGACAGACGTGACCTTGGTGTTTTGGGGAAGGATTGTGGAAGTGTTTGGAACTTTGGGCTAGAAAAATCATTGAATGCCTAAAGATCGTGGCTGTGGAACTTGGAACAGTTTTGCTGAAAGACTTGTAGAAGATGGAGGCCTGGCTTGTGAAGTTTCTAGTTTCAAAGGGGAGCAGAGATCATCAGGACTGTGTAATCTGTGGGTTCTGGTCAGCTGGGGCTGAAGAATCAGCTGTAAGTAACAAGAGACCAGAACCTGAAGTGAAATCTTTGTTGTACTGGGACAATTGATGCTGGTTAGCTGGGGCTGAAAAATCAGCTGTAAGTAACAAGAGACCAGCATCACTGTGGTGAAATCTTCTGGGAAGAATTTCTTCAGGGTCAGCACACAGAAGCTGTGTTCCAGAAGGGGCCTGAGCCTCCATCTCAAGCCAGAAGCAGGACTTGGTAGTGTGTAAGAGTCTCCTATATGGTTCTGGTGTTGAAATTTGAGGGGGTCACAGAGAGCAGCCGAGGCTTGGCACTGTGAGAGGTCAGGAAAGACCATTGGTGGAAGTGCACCTCGGTTGCAGTGAAGACCCCAGGATTGCAGGGGTCATGGAGAGAAGCTGAGGCTTTGCACCAGGAGAGGTCAGAAGAGACCATTGGTGAAGGTGCTGCCTCAGTTTCAGTAGCGACCCCAGCTTTTTGGAGATGCCGGTACCCTGGGACGACCACCAAGAGCAGCGGTAGGTGTAGAATGGAGTCGGCCTGGGCCTGCGAGATGAGTGTGCCACGGACGGCAGAGTCGGAGAGGGGGAGCTGCCGAGACCCTTTGGAGCCCAGAAGATCGTGAGTGAATCCCAGGTGTCCAGCCTTGAGCTACTTGCTGGACTTAGGTTTTGTTTGAGAGTGCCTGATTCTTCCCTTTGAAATAAGACAGTACTTGTTTTGGATTTTACAGCAGCCCACAGTTAAGAGACTTTTAATAGACTGGACTTTTAAGTGTTTGGACATTTTAAGGACTGTGGGGCTTTTAAGGATGTACTGTCTTAGGTTGTGATTAGTGTTAACATCATACTTTGGGGATAAGAACTGGAAAGGTGGTTTAATAGTGATGTGTTTGTGTGTCAAGTTGACAAGGGGTCAATTGTGCTGGATAGCTTTGGTGTCAACTTGACACACCTGGGTTGAGGGAGCCTCGATTGGGCAATTGGCTCCATTGGATTGGCCTGTGGCCACATCTGTGGAGTATTGTCTTGATGGTCGAGCAGTTGGGGCGGGGGGCCCAGCCCACAATGAGTAGTGCCACCCTGCTGGTGGTTGTGTACGGTATAAGAAGGCAGGCTGGGCATGAGCAGTGAGCAAGCCAGTGAGCAGCATTCCTCCATGGCCTGTGCTTCAGCTCCTGCCTCCAGGTTCCTGCCTTGGGCTCCCTAAGTGATGAACTGTGACCCGGGAGATGTAAGCTGAATAAACCCTTTCCTCCCCAAGTTGGTGTCGGTCAGTGTTTTGTCACAGCAATGGAAGACAAACTACGACAGGGGGGTTCTGTAGAAACAGCTTCATGGTTCAGAGAACTGGATGCTCTTGTAGAAGACATAGGTTCTATTCCTAGCACCACATACATGGCAGCTAACAACAATCCATAACTCTAGTTACAGGGGATCAACACCCTCTTCTGGATTCTGCAGGCACTGTATAACACAGATACACTTACATACATGAAATCATAACACTCATACACATAAACAAAACGTTCTTATAAAGGTTTGTTTTCAGGGCAAGAGAGATGGCTCAGTTGGCAAAGTATATTAGTAACTTTTCTGTTGATGTGGTAAAATGCCATGACCACAAGCAATTTATCGAAGACTTTATTTTGGCTTGGGGATACAGAGGGATGAGTATTTATAATGGTGGGGAAGAGTTGCGTCAAGTATAAAAAGGTCAGTGAGAACAATTCAACCACAAAAGAAGCAGAGAACAGAAAAGAATCTAAACCCTCAAATCCAGTCCCCAGTGAGTGGTGTCCTGCCTCCTGCAAGGCTGCATCTCCTGAAGGCTCTATAACCTCCCCAAACAGCACCACTAAGCAGCACCAAGTATTCAAATATCTGACCCTATGGGGAACATTTCTCATTCAAGGGACTACAACTTGCAAACATGAGAACTTGAGTTTGGATGCCTGGCCCTCATGTAAAAAGCTCAGTGAAACCTGAGGCACAGGAACATGGAAGTCACTCCAGACATGTAAATTTTAGGGTAGATTGTCTCCTGGACTGTGGGAAAAGGGTCCCAACACTGAATCTTTTTGTAGGGGGTGGATGTCTGGGCGGAACTGCCCTTCACCTTTGCAGCTGGTGACCGGCAGGTCAGGTTTGGTGTCTCTGTGGCTTTGTGCAGGCTAGCTCCTGAGGCACAGGAACCTGGAAGTCACTCCAGGCAGGTACTGGGGTGCAGGTTAAGTCAGGCATATATCACCCCCCAACTGGAATTGGTGAGAGAGTATCCAAGTGGACTTTTTTGGAGAACCTTCAGAACAGGAAGAAAAGAGTGACCTAGCTTCCAATATCCAATATATAAACAAAATTGAAAGCCTGAAACTTAAACAAGTCAATACTCCATAAACAAGGAGGAGGAAAGGAAAAAAAAAAGCACTGGAAGGAGGCAAGCAAAACCATC
>VZQC01008534.1:2376633-2389060 GCA_009823505.1 Rhizomys pruinosus | reverse complement strand
TTTGAGTTTAATGAGATCCCATTTGTCAATTGTTGCTCTTATTTCTTGTGCAGCTGCTGTCTGATTTAGGAAGTCTTTTCCTACACCTATGTCTTGTAGTCTGCTGCCAAGTTTCTCTTCTATCACCTCCAGAGTTTGGGGTTTCACGTTGAGGTCTTTGGTCGGAGTTGACTTTTGTACAGGGTGAGAGGTAGGGGTTTAATTTCATTCTTCTACAAGTAGTGATCCAATTTTTTGTTGCCTGGTTGCTCCTAGCATCTCTGGATAAAGTGATACAGAAAAATAAGGAGCTCAGTGATAAAATTGACCAGCTCCAGATTTGAAACAACAGTTTAAAAGTTTCCATGTGTGCTCTGGAAGAGCATCTTCTCTCCAGCAGCCAAAGAGCTAAAGCAGCAGAAAATCAAGCTGGAGCCCTTATTATACATTTGGCTGATTTACAATGCAAATTTAATTCCCAGCCATGAAGAGTGTCAGCAGTCAAAGTGAGAGCACTGGTGGGGAAAGGGTGGAACACTGAAACTTGGGATGGAGATGTGTGGGAGAACCACGATGATGAGGATTTTGAACCCTCGGATTCTGAGAAATTTTCTTTATCTGAGGAATTGATCTCCCCACCCTCAGCAGAGAATCCACACCCTGCAGATCCCCCTCCCCACCCTTGCCTGAGGAAACTTATCTCCCTCTCCCAGTGGGAGCTAATGTCCCTCAGGGCCCAACAATTGTTGCCTCTAGACATATAACCAGATTGAAGGCTAAGCAAGCCCCTAGAGGTGAGATAGAAAGTGTGGTCCCCAAACAGGTGCACTATACCATTAAAGAAATTAATGAGTTTGCCGATTCATTCTGGCAGAAGCCTAAGGAATATGTGTGGGAATGGATTTTAAGGGTGTGGGATAATGGTGGAAGGAATATAAAATTAGATCAGACTGAGTTTATCAATATGAGCCCACTGAGTAGAGATTCTAGGTTTAACATGGAAGCTCGAGTGGTTAAAAAAGGTGTTAAAAGTTTATTTGAATGGTTGGCTGACGTATTTATTAAAACATGGCCTATTAACAGCGAGTTAGAGATGCCTGATATTCCTTGGCTTAGTATTGATGAAGGGATTGTGAGGGTCAGGCAGATGGTCATGGTCGAGTGGATTTGAAGTGTAAAACCACATTCTCCACAATGTGAGGACCCAGAGGACATGCCTTTCATTGAGTTTATAAGATGGAAAATACTGAGAGAGACACCAGAACATTTGAAGAGCTTTCTTTTTGCTCTATTTCTTATGCCAGATCTTACAGTTAGAGAAGTTGTTGCTCGCTTGCATAAATTAAATGTCCACATAATAGGTTTAACAGGACCTCAGAGTAGGCCTCAGGTGGCATTACTGAATCGCTGAAGGCCAGATGAGCATAGTTGTCATAGTTATAATGGGCAGCAAAGGCCCTTGGGATTTTGGAGTAAGGCTCTAAATTCATGTGCAAACAACTATTCTCTTTTTGAGAGACAGCTCTTAGCCTGCTATTGGGCCTTAGTGGAAACTGAACGTTTGACAACGGGCCACCAAGTCACAATGCGACCTGAGATTTCCATCATGACCTGAGTGTTATCTGACCCACCAGACCATAAAGTAGGACATGTGCGGCAATAGTTCATTATCAAATGGAAGTGGTACGTACGTGACAGGGCCCAGGCAGGCCCTGAGGGCACAAGCAAGCTGCATGAGGAAGTTGCCAAAATGCCTATGGTTCCCACTCCTGTTACAATGCATCCTGTGCTTAAATATGCACCTATGGCTTCATGGGGTTTGTCCTATGATCAGTTGATTGAGGAAAAGAAGACTAGGGCCTTGTTTACTGATGGTTCTGTGCCCTATGCAGGCACCACCCAGAGGTGGACAGCTGCAGCATTACAGTCTATTTCTGAAACAACCCTAAAGGATACTTCTAATGGAGAGTCTTCACAGTGGGCAGAACTTTGGACATTTCACATGGTTGTGCATTTTGCCTGGAAGGAGAAATGGCCAGAGGTTCGATTATATGCTGATTCATGGGCTGTAGCCAATGGTTTGGCTGGATGCTCAGGGACTTGGAAGGAGCATGACTGGAAAATTGATGAGAAAGACATTTGGGGAAGAAGTATGTGGATAGAGCTCTCTGAATGGTCAAAGGATGTGAAGATACTTGTGTCTCATGTAAATGCTCATCAAAAGGTGATCTCAGCAGAGGATGAGTTTAATAATCAAGTAGATCGGATGACTCGTTCTGTGGATAGTCAGCCTCTTTCTCCAGCTATCCCTGTTGTTGCTCAATGGGCCCATGAACAAAGTGGTCATGGTGGCAGAGATGGAGGTTATGCATGGGCTNGAGTAGTAGGAGGAGTGATTTGATCCAGACTACCATGGGGAAATTGGACTTTTTCTCCACAACAATGGGGGCAAGGAAGATATGTCTGGAAGGCAGTAATGATACTGTAGGGTTGCGCTTTCTGGTGCTAACGCACTGTCCCATAGTGATGAAGGTCAAAGGGAAACTCCAACAACCCAAAACCAGACGGGATAATAAATGGCCCAGACCCTTCAGGGGTCACTAGACAGAATATGCTGAAGTTATGTATGGGTCAGTCTCCAGTGGGAGTGTCCAATATGGCCCAGACCTGCAGAGGTGCTTGGCTGATGTGAGGAAATAGAGGATGCGTTCTGGTCAGAAGATAGTCCTAATAAATATCAGCTAGGTGAGGCCTGGACCAGTTGCTCAGAAACGTGGATAATACTTCTAGATATATTAACTTTTGTCTTATTGGTTAAGAATGTGCTTGTTCCCATATATATATATAATATATATATTATATATATATATACTATATAGTATACAATATATATTAAGCAACTACTGTAGCCTTGTTGTTTGTTCCTTGAATGTGCAACTGAGATATAGTGGTAAGTGTTGTCATTCGGTCCTATCTAACGATACCTTGGATATGGTGGGGGACGGTTGAATGTCCTGGGCTGCCCTTATAGTATTCTAGCGTGGAGGCGCTTCCCTTAGAAGGAGACAGAGCAAGGCAGGCTATACCAGCCTACTCTCTAATAGGACGTGTATAACAATGCTGTGCTATTTTGCACACATGAGAAACTTGTCTGGGTGATTCGTTCCCGTTCTTGCTATATTCATGGATTTGACATGGGCTAGCGTTGCTTGAGTCTTTCATAACTACCTTTGATTTTCCCCTTTATGGGAATGTGAGGAAGAATTGGACGCAATCTTGTTGAATGTATGGTTTAACACAATTGCACCCTCCTCTCTCAGGGTCTCCTTACTTTGACTGAACTTTATGTTATCAGGATTCAGCAACAGAGATTAAAGCAAAGAAATATAGAGGAAATTAAGTGGGTGTACATTAGTTAAGTAAAGGGTGGCTGAGCAGACTTAAAATAAAACATTTAAAACAAAAAGTTCCATGTACACCGAACTGCGAGGTAAATTCACTTCTTGTGATGAACAACCATTTTTAACAGAGAGAAGAAAATTATCTGACCTTCCAAATTTTCAGCATTTTATTTTCTAAAAAAGGATATTTGCCACAAGTAATTACTGTGAAAAGGGAGCTGTGCCTGGGTAGAAAGTTTTTAATCATGAAGTGGTATTTGACAATGTAATTATTTCCATAGCCTGAAAAAGGAACACACCACTGGGCTGCCTTGACAATGTCACGGAGCAGGGATCTCGAGACAAGATGAGGAACAGTGTACTGCTTTGGGTATACTAGCCACACCATCTCACAACAGAAGTGGTACAAAAATGAGCCAATTAATTATGAATGGTAATCCCGTGCCAAAATTTATGGAAAGCTTGGTTAAAGCAATGTCAAAGAAACATTTATCCTTTTCTTCTTCTTCTTTAATATTATATATATAATATATAACTATACACACCACAACACAACACACACCAACACACACACACACAACGTTATCTGGTGTGGGCCAGTGTGCTATCCCCGTGAATGCCCAAACGTTTGGGCATGATGTGCTTGGAGGACCAGAGGGTCAGCCTTGCTTGTCATCATTCCAATTAGGTTGGGAGACAATATCTACTTGATATTTGGGAGAGGTGAGAGGAAGGACTGATCACTCAGTGTAGAATGGAGTCCCACAGACATCTGTCCAATCGATCTCCACTCCCTCATGGCGCACTGGATACAAAGGCAGTTGCCACCAAACCCAGCTTCTTTATATGGGGCCTGTGGATCTAACTCATGATTGCATTTACTGACTGAGGTGGCTATCCTCTTGCAAGCCTCCTCAGTTTTTCTTTCCAAGCAGCAATAGATGAGGCCTTTTGGTTAACGATATTTGGCTTGTGGCTTTCTTCCACAGAAGGTGGATGAGTCGAGAGGGTCATAACTTTGTTTCACAATATCTCCTATCTCTCTGCTCCAGCAAGATCATTGGACAAATATTCCAATTGAACTCTGGGGAGCCAAAGTTGAGCTCAAGTTTTCTTAATGATATTTCAAAACATTTTAAAGATGAATTTACAGTAAGTTCCTCTGAACCACAATCATTTTCAGCCAAAAAATAGTCAGTGTTAATGAACTGTAACTCTACTCAGGGGCAAAGAAAATGAGAATCCCAAGGAAATTCCTAAGAGGGTTTCTTTTCAACCTGCTCTGAGCTTAGGTGGAGGCCAGGAGGATGATACCAGGGAGTCCCCCGACTTCATCTTACTCTTCCAGGTGCTCTCCTCACCTAAGCCTGCACGCGAGGCTACGAGTGCGATCACGGACCACTGATAAATCTTAGGCTAGACCTACACACAGAGATCTTGACCCAATTAGAAAAAAGGACAGCAGAGGTGACAGTGGTAATTACTCATCTGACCCCTCCCTCGACCTGGCCCTTGACTTCCACATCTGGAAGCCGTAGCTGGGGAGAAGTACTGCTGGAAACAGAGTGGACAGTTGGCATGCTTGAGGACAGAGTGTTTGAAGGTCACCAAACAATGCTGAGGAGCACAGAGGGCTGGACCAGCAGCGATAAGCTTCTCCCTGAGAACATGAGGTAGCTTAAATGGACTAACCAGAATGCTTGATTCAACAGGCCAGTAACCCAAGACATTAAAAACTTTGGTGCTTCCAAATGACCCTTTGGAGCAGGAATCTTGGCTCCAGGTCTTATGTCACTAAGGTTGCACTCTATCAGGAGTTCCATAGAGTCGTGGTCAGGCTGTGTTACATCTTTGAGACCCAGTTTCCTCATCTGCAACTGAGGCTATACATTCACCGTTCTATCAACCTCAGAGTGGGGAAGAAAGCTCCACGGATGTGCTTTAGAAATAATGAAAGACTGGAAAAAGGCAGGATCTATGTGCTTCCTGTTGTTCACCTGGTCGTGAGGCTGGCAGAGTTGGAGAACTCTGCAAGGATTCTTCAACATGGTGCAATAGCAGGGAAGGCACAGATGGCAGAAAGCAACCAACTCGAAATTATTGGATTGGAGGCCCCATGTTCCAAGAAGCGCGAAAATTCCTCGGCATGTGGTTATTGTAAACCTGGTCAAAAGTCAATAGGTAAGGATGTCATAGGTACTACAGAGGACGCTACTGCTACCGTTATTTGACTAAATAGACATTGATTGCCCCATCCAAAAAGTAAACTATGTTGTATACCCATAGATATTGCTGGCTGTCAGCTTTGTTGTACTCAAGAGGGAGCCACCATTGTACGGGCCATGTAAGACTGCAGTATGTACCCTATTACTAGTCGAATGTGACAGGTTGAAATTGCCAATCCAGTCATCTCAACATAAGAGTATTTCTATCACCCTCCCATCATATGTCAAAGTGAATCATTGAAAGAAGGCAGAAAGAGAATGTAAGAACCCAGAATAAAGGGGGTTGTATGCGCAAACTAACTTGTGCAGGAGATATATGACATGGCCACTGGACCCTTGAACTCATGACGGCTGTAATCACCTGAGTATGATCTGCATCTGGCTGGGCCCACCATCATGCTGTCGTGGAGTGAGGAGGGGCTGGTGAGGTCCCACTCCTCCTTGAGAATCTATATACAGCTAATGGATGCTGGGGGGGGTGGAAAGGATGCTTCTTTGGTGGTGATCTCTGGTGAGATATCCATGTTCCTGGAAAAAACCCTAATATAATTCACTGGGTCATTAAGAGGAAGAAAGCTTTACAAGCGTTAGTGCCCATGGAAGGATGAGGGGAATCGTGGAGGTGGATGGTGCCATCGAGAAGGCAACAAGAATGAAGAGCAAAAAAATTACCACATACAGAAAGTACAATGAACCCACTTATATAATTAATATGTACTGTTTAAAAAACAACTCTACCTCAGGGTAAGACAGGTCTGGTTCAAAAGCCAGGCTCTGTGCAATGTGGTGTCAAACATAAAATCTTTTCAAACTTCAGTTTCCTCATATTTAATGTAGAGTAATAATAGTTTCCTATCTCATCAGGGAAACAATTTAAGAAGAGACCCATGGCTCCTATATTCTGACGTTACTCATGGAAATACAGCATGTGGGCTGCTCTGAGAGCTAATTTAGAGAAGAAGAACCATTCTCTGTGGATGTTCTTCATGATTAAATGATGCTGAAGCCATCAGGAGAAATCAGTAGGCAGAATGGAGTTCCCTGGTGGTCAGAACTTTGAGAATTTCACAGGAAAATATTCCAAAAGTCCCCCTTCAGGACCTTGCTTCCATCTCAATTTCAGATCTTGAAGAAAGTCCAGTTGAGCTGTTTAATAAGCCAAGACTCAAACATGACAGCTCTTAATTATTTTGTTCTGTATCGTCTGGAGAATGATCAACGATAGCCATATATTTTTCTGAAAGTGAGGTTTCATTTCAGTTAACTACATGGCAAGACAATAGACTAAATTTTAGTTTTTTAAAGCAAATAAAATAGTTTGTCTGGAGTAGACAGAGTAGCCAGACAGCCCAGTCGAGCGAATCTACACAACAAGTGGTACTGTAATACGCTTCGGCAGGAATCATTGGACTGGAGGAAATAGGACAAGAAGACCCATATCATATTAAATCTGAAGTGATGGTAAACTAGCAGGCTCGTATTCATAATGGGGGATTCTTGTGCGCACCTATACATAGAGGGGACAGGAGAAGCCCTGTATAAATACAGAAGCAACATGTGAATGACTAACACTCGGCAGCTACAAAAAATACCTTGAGGGAGACAACAACAAATGAACTTAACACAGCAGCCAAGAGCACCAAATAAGACAAAAATCAGAGCAGAGCGTCAATGATAATAGAAACCAAAGTGAAGAACCATTAGGCCAAAAGAAGTCCAATGGAATCCCAAAAATTGTGGTTTCTTGAGAAGAATAATAACGAAAGATAAACAGGACATCTCAGCCCAGTTAACCATAATGGAAAGATAATGAACAGCTCCATAATCACATTAGTAATTACTGTGAAGAAAGGGGTATACCTCATCACAACACGACAATGAAATTGATCCAGACAATCATATGGTGAATAACTTCAAAAAAACCTATATTCTACTACTAAATTTGAAAACGCTTAAAGAGAATGAGGGTTTTGATGAATATCTGAAATTCTGTGAATCACAAAGCTCAACCAAAGAAGAGATTGACAATTTAAAAAGACCCATAACAAATAAAATTATGAAAACAGTAATAAAATATAAATATTAAAAAAAATCTCCCAACCAAAAAATGCCCAGTCCCAAATGGTTTCATGGCAGAATTCTATAAAATATTTCGTAAAGACTTACAACCATTACTACTTAAATTGTTTAGAAGGATACAAATGGAGGGACTTCTCCCAAATTCCTTCTATGAAGCCAGCATTACGCTACTACCAAAACCAGGGAAAGATACAACCAAAAAGGAGAACTATAGACCCATCTCCCTAATGAACACAGATGCCAAAATTCTAAACAGGATTCTGGCAAATCGCATACAGACTCACATCAAGAAAATCATCCACCATGACCAAGTTGGATTCATACCAGAGATGCAGGGATGGTTCAACATACGAAAATCAATAAACATCATCAAACATATCAATGGACTGAAGGACAAAAACCACACCATCATTTCAATTGATGCGGAGAAAGCCTTTGACAAAATCCAGCATCCTTTCATGTTTAAAGTCCTGGAGGGAATTGGCCTAGAGGGATCATTCCTCAATGTAATCAAAGCCATATACAGGAAACCCACAGCCAATATCATCCTAAATGGGGAAATGACAGAAGCATTCCCCTTAAAGGTAGGAACTAGGCAAGGCTGCCCCATCACCACTCCTTTTCAATATAGTGCTTGAAACCCTTGCTAGGGCAATAAGGCAAGAAAAGGAAATTAAAGATGTTCTAATTGGAAAAGAGGAAGTCAAGCTATCCCTTTTTGCTGATGATATGATTGTCTACCTAAGGGATGCTAAGAACTCCACCAGAAAACTCCTAGAAACGATTAAGAGCTTCAGGAAAGTGGCAAGATACAAAATTAATTTGTGGGGTCGCTGCTGGGATTTGTGGTGGTGCCCACTTTGTCCCAGAATGACCCATGTGGAAAACTCGCACAGGAAAGCACACCACATGTACACAGGTTGAGGTCCAAATGCAGAGAGAGATTTTATTCCAAAATGTCTGCTTAAATACCCATCGTGAATCAATCCTCAGGGCTGAATGCTAAATCTTTTCATCACTACATGCCACCCCATGGGTGTGGCCAAGGAGGTACCATTGGCTTAGGAACGCTACCCATCTTAACTAAGTTTTCCCACATCTCACCCTTTTAATTTAATTTTATTTTTTTATTTTTCTGAGAGGCAGGAGAGCCCATGGGCGAGGCTAACAACCCAAAGGAACCTGAGTTTTGAATAGCCAGCTCCTCAAGCCTGTTTTGAGTGCTAGGCAGTGGGGGGGCTGGTCAGACCTGAAACTTTATTTTCACACTAAGGACAATTAATATACAAAAATCCCAACCATGATTATCAAGCGTAAGCAATGAATGTAAGTAAAATTCATGTAAAACAAATTAGCAAGTATCTATGTCCAAATTTTGAACAACCCTAGGTTCCCATAGTCCAATTGGAGAAGCTTGTATGTACAAGCATGTTGCTCAAATAAGAGTCCAGTATATATTGCTGTAGTCTCACGATTCACCCCAATCTCTCCACAGCCCTTACATTCTCAACGCCTCCTCTTCAGCAATTTGTTCCCTAGGCTTTGAGAAAGGGGCAAAAGTGGGTGAGAAGCAAAACAGACTGGAGATGTCATTTCTCTGGAGATGTCATTTTGGACTCTAGTCTGTTCAGGTTGTTTCCCTTCATGGATTGACAGCTTATCCAGGGTACCTTTTTAATCCAACTAACAAAGCACAAGCAATTAGATGTACAGGCAATTAAACAGGCATTTAATCAGTACCAACTATTTTGACAAGCTAAGCTGTGTGCATAGACACAGATGTTTGGATGGTATGCTAATCCACAAACCGTGGTTTCTCTATAAAAGATGACAAGTTCTTACTGTGGCTTATAACATCTCCTAACCACGAGAGGACATAAGCTTGTTGCATCAGACATGAATTATTCCTCCAAGGAGAGAGCTAATAGCCAATTAGATTTGGGATATATATAGACACATGGCTGCCACTGTTGCACAGTATCTCCAGGCAGTTGAGGTGTAGCTGATACTGATGGAGGAGTCTTGCTTATCTCAAGGAGACCAATATTTTGCTTTATTGCATTAGTGGCCTTTGGTAATACTCTCTGGCATTTCAGAGGCCAACTGTACATTAGCAAATCACGTCTCAAAACATTTTTTCATGCTTATACGAGGTCTTCGACAACAGGGACTTACTGCCTTTCTCCTTGCAGATATCCCATTTTTATAGGAAAAATGCCTTTATAATTTTGGGAGCTTTTGGGAGCTTGGATCCCCTAGCCAACATCTCCTTGGCTGAATAATCCATTGCTGATATCAGAGCTCTCCTGTATTAATATATTTTGCTTAATCACTCAGCTTATAAAGACTTTACTATTATATTTGCCTCTAAATAGAGAATTATCCTTTCACAGTCAATTAAAGAAGGTAGTTATACCTGTTTTATAAGAAATTACCACTATAAGAGTTGGCTCTAATTTACAGTTAGGGAATGACTTCAGTACCATCATGTTTTTCTTTTTCCTATAAAGGGGAGAAGTAGGAATGTTTCTCAGCATCTGGAAGGTAAACTTCATTAGGGCCCATTATAAACAGTTATCCCAAATAGAATTCAGAGAGTTGCTCAGTGTCTGTGAGTCAGGCAGTCTGCAGTTCCTCTTTTTTTTTGTGTTCACATGGGTCAGCCTCTCTGCTGGCATTTCCTAGTCCATCCTGCACAGCCAAAATTTGTACATTTTCAGGCATTTAGATTGGTTTTTACCTGTAGGAACATACAAATCTCCTCCCATTGTTTGTTTCAGGACCTCAAATTTGAAAATTTATCCAAAGTTTTGGAATACCAAAGGAATATTATACCACCTCCCTCTTTTTGCCTTGTAAATTTTTATATTTTGATCTATAGATGCCTTAAGTTGTATTACACATACCCATAAACAGGAACCAAGGTGTAAGTTTTCATCAAATTCACCCAAATTGTTTTTCATTGACTGTATGCTACTTATTTGGGAAGTGAACTTAAACTTAATTTATTTAAATTATCCTACAAATAAGAGAAAATGTTACAAGATGATACTGTATAACACAGAAACATATAGACATTTATGTACCTTAACTCCAAAGTTATTGTTGGAAATTCAATACAAATTATAAACAAAACAATTAATATTTTATATTCCCAATTAGTTCAAATCTATTACCATTTTAAACGGCAAACCTTACAAAGTGGATTTTATTTGTATTTTTTGGTCTATTTTTAAAAATGTATTTCTGTATGTGTATGAATGTACTGTCTACATGTAGGTTTGTGCACCCCCCCATGTCGTGCAATGACGCAGAGGTCAGAACAGGGTGTCAGATTCCCCTGGAACTGGAGTTCTCCTGGAATTGGAGTTTCAGACGGTTCTCAGCTTCCATCTGGGTGCTGTGGATTGAACCCAGGTCCTCTGTAAGAGCAGTCGGCACTATTAAACCCTAGACCATCTCCCCAGCCCACAAAGTTGATTTTAATAACTATCTTCCTCCAAGATCTTGGCCTTTTCCAGGCCTGGCATGAAAACCTGCTTTAAAGATTTTTCAATATCTAGCTCTTAATAAAATTTTCTTTTACAGTTCTTATGCCTATTAGTCAAATAAAGCCTGGCTAGATATGCCCCATGAGAAGTTGTTACCGTCATTACCATCTTGATTTTTTTTTTTTGTCTTTTTTTGTTTTTGTGGGAGCTTCTAGGAAGATTCCTTTGTCATGAACAGGTAGAGCGCAATCCTGCTAAGAGAAGGGGGGCACAGTGCCACTTTGTGGACAGTGTGGGGAACTGCCCCATTGCATAGAGGTCACTTGGCCACTCCTGTGACCTGACCGAACAGGTAACTTCCTACTCAGATCCTTAGCCTGGGACAACGAGACACATTTCCCACTCTTGGCAGTAACTTTCCACCTGCCCAAGTCCAGGACAGGAATTTCACACAAGCTTCCCAGGTTGGTGGTCCACAAAGGGAGCCTTTTTCCTTTTTCTCTCATAAATTTATTTTTATTTTTTTAACAAATCTATACCCGTGTTCCTGCCCATTCCCCCACCCAGCCAGAGCTCATGCATTCTGCCCATCATGCTTTTCATCTCTTTCTCAGTCTTTCTCAATATTCTCCATGAGGAAGTTCACTGTTTTGAGCAGAAGTTCACTGTTTCAGTCAGTTCTTCGATGCAGTCTTTTCTGTTGTTTTTGGTGTTGTTGTTGTTTCCAATATGCATCAAGATCAACTGCTTTGGACAAAAGCTCAGGGTTCCCTACACAAGAAATACTTACAACTAGGTAATTGGCACTAGCATCCACAGATGAGGGATACCATTCGTCATCGATTGTTTTTCTGGGACTGTATTGCTTCACTCAGCATGATGTCCTCTAGCTCCAGCCATTTTCCTGCAAAGCTCGTGATGTCATCATTTCCTTACTGCTGCATAGAACTCCATTGTGTAGATGTACCACTGACCCTGCCTTCAGGTCATGTAACGATAGGTACCCGAGGGAGACCCCAAAACCTGAAATATAATGTGCGAGAGAGAAGAGCGAGACTTTGCGAAGGTTGTCAAAGTCTACTTTATTGAGCAAAGACAGCAGTATATATTTAGCAAAAGGCGGGAAGCATATAGGGGGAGTGTAAAGCAGGGTAATCAGTTGGTCAGGCTATCTGGCATCAGAGGAGGGTCTGTTTTTGCAAGATCACTGAGTTGAGACATCGGGCTGGAGTATCTGGTGACTTTTGCTGCA